>JAUTDX010002801.1:0-64119 GCA_030844895.1 Ambrosia x helenae | reverse complement strand
AAGGAAATGGAAGGAAAACTAGGTCAATCCTTTAATTAAATTTTTCTTCCAATTTGAAAGGAAATGGATGGAAAAGATATATATACCCTTTCTTTTCCTTTCCTTTCCTGCGGTTCGTTTCCTTTCTTTTTACCTCCTCAAATAAACTTGGGAACCGAGTGTAATGGATCGGTAAGTTTAATATTATACCATTAATGAATCCGTAAGTTGAATAGTGAAAGGTTATGTTTTAACTTATACCAATAGGTTAGTGATACGCTCTAAAATATTACACATATTTATATCAATATTCTCTATACTTTAAATAATATTTGGTTAGTTTTTATTAAATTTTACTTTCCATTGCTCAAATTAACTATTTATTAATATTAAATGAAAAGGAGCCAAAAATGGTTACTATGTAGCAAATCACATGTTGTTGTATAGATTATATTTATGGTTTTAAATTGAAATCAGTAAAAAAAAAAGAAAAAAAAAAAGAGATCAACAACTACAAATCTTTATTGGGTCTGTATCACAAGACATCGAATTATTGATTTGAGAAAAAAAAACTAATATGGTTAAAGATAGCATGGGCTTTATTATTATTTAATGGATCGTTTTGTGTTTAAATTGCAGCCCATTAAAAGGAAATTAGGAGTTAAGACTTGAAGTTCTGGGCCGGCCCATATTGGAGACAAATAGGGCACGAGACATGAAGGCGGTGGAGATTATAAAAGAAAACTAGAGCAGCCATTGGGGTTGGTGGCCCAATGGTAGAAGAAAGCTTCTAGGAACACTTAAGAGGAGGTCATGGGATCAAGTCTCACAAGGAGTAGAAATTTGCCGTTAAAAAAAAAAAAAGAAAACTAGAGCTGACATCAAGAGCAATGAGGAGGCTGTCATATTCCTTTTGACAGTGAATTCTTCGAAAAATAAAAACAATAATAATAATGAAAAGGTGAGGACATCAAGGAGTCAAAGAAAAGAAAAAAAAATCAAAAAAGAAAGAGGTGACGTTGGGATTGAAAAGTGGAGAGCTGATATTCATGGAGGCTGTCATAAATAGTGGAGGTGCAAGACAAAAGTTTAAGGTTTTTAAATTTTATTTTTATTTTTAGTTTAATTATTTTATCTTTTAATTAGTTTTAAAATTATTCTAGTTATGATTATAATTGGTGAATTCATTAGCTTCGTTTTGTTATTGACTATGATTGGCTAGATCTATGTTGGTTGCCTAGATTTGGGATGATTATTGATTATTATTATTATTGATAGTTTTTGGGATTTGGTACTCGTTTGACACTAGTTATGTAAAAAAAAATCTAAACTTTATTGGTTTTTGCCTTCCCAAATCCTCCAAACTGCCGCACAAGCCACTGATAAACGATCTGCTTCCATCGCTTTGGACCCGGGGTTGTTGACTATTTTCTCCATTAAATCCCTTAAGGTATTCGCGTCTGCCGGAAATCGGATTCTCATCCCAAACTGAAAGCTCCCACCAAATGATTCTAGCCATATAGACAAGAAGTAAAAATGTGGGTCCGCATCTCCTCAGCCAAACAACATTGCTACAGGTACCGTCTTGGACCAAAATACCCCTGCGAACAAGCTGACTTTTGACTGCTATCCGCCCCATCAAAGCCCTCCAAAGAAGGATGCTGCACTTGAAAGGAACCCAAGGATTGGACTTCAGTCGAACCCCGTCGTCCTGCACGTCTACACTTGAACCAGCTCTCCCTACCCGTTTAACCGAGAAGGCTACGCCATAATCATTCGCCCATTTCTACTCATCCTTTTTATCGGCCAAAACACCCACTGCAACATCCCTTTTAGAGCCATAATGCTGTTACGCAAACCATCCAATCGATTAGGATCCTTCCAGCTCCAGTCCCAAACAATCTGACCCGCTACTCTATTCGAACATTCGGCCACTGTAGCGTCTTTGGCAGCGACTAACCGAAAAATATCCGGGAACAAGTCCCTCAAAGGAACGTCGTTAACCAAGCATCCTTCCAAAATTTAATGAGCTCGCCATTTCCTATCGAAACTTTCATGTTGTCATGGATCCAAATACCTTTTTTGCGAAGCTTGTCGTCCACCCCAACAATGTCCTTCCAAACCACCGGGATAGATTTTTTGACAGGAACCAATTTATCACCTGAATCCGTGTTGTGAATAGACGACACCACTCTAACCCATAGATGCCCGGATCGTCTTTAAACCTCCACACTGATATACGTTAATTTATACATATAAAAGCCCCAGTTTAACTCCCCATTTATATACGTTTTTGGCCGTATACACGATGAATTGGTACTTATTTGTGCATATTTATGATTACAGGTCTTAAACGGTATCCAGGAAGCAAACCGGATCAAAAATGAAGGTTTTCTGTGCGAAAACGGAACGTTTGTCAATCCGACCGGCCGCGCGAACAAAGCGACCGGCCGCGCACAGCAACCTGATATTTCTGGGGACCTTCTAGAAGGCCTACGTCAGCATTCGAGAAGCTTTTCTGACCCGAGTAAAGCGCCCGGCCGGTCGGATCATACGCGCGGCCGGTCGGATTGTCTGTCCTGATTTTAAATAGCCCATTTCAGCCATTGATCAGGTATTGGACCTTAGGGGGGCGATTTCTGGCGATTTTCGGGGCTAACGAAGTGCTGCATAGGCGTGGAACAAGCTCGGGAATCCATCCGATCCATCCTTCATCATCCAATCCATCTCTTTAGCAATCTTATGGTTTGATCCTTTAAGCTCTTAAGATCCAAATCTGATTTTGTTTGCTATTTTGATGTTATTTTAGTTAATCGTACGCCTACGGGCAAGAACATTAGTATTAGTTAGTAGTTAAAACAATCGTTAGTATGAAATCAAGTTTTGTATGAATTTGGCGTTTTTCATGTTTGGATCTTGATGATCATAGCGCAACCTTGTTTCATTGTTGTTAGATTTGTAGTTGTGTTTGGATGACTTTGATGATCGTTGAATGTGTTAGGCGGATTACTTGTTGAAGAAACCGCCCGTTTAATCGTCCGATAGTAGACTAGTTAACTTGTTAATAAAGTTTACACCATGAAACTGTAACCGGGTATTGGTTTGGTTAAAGTCACTCGGATAATGATTATAGATGTTTACCGGCACGTAAAAGAGTCTAAAAAGCTTAATGGTGTTGTTACCAATCTTTGACACGGTTAATGATCTTTGTTAGTTATTTTGGTGAAAATGGCGATCTTAGTAGATTTGTGTTCAAAGTTGGTAAAATGGAATAGGTTGTGAAATGCTCTACTTTATGCTAGTCTAGGTGGTCGTATTGTGTATTCGATATTGCTTTCCTGAACTAGTGCGTTTGAGGAATCCCGAATGGTGATACTAACCTATCTTTAAAGATCCACATGAGATTATATCAGCTCCTCGCTAATGAACAACTTGAAGTGGTTAACGTGTGTATTCGTGTTAGCTTTCTGTATAGTTGTCATGTTAGGATGCCGAGAGGGAAACTAACTGTCGGGAAATGGGAATGTTGATCACGCCTTTATTTCTTATTATATGTACATGACATGCTAGGATTGTGTTTATAGTTATATTTTCTATTTGGAGTCGTAGTTAAGTTATTTACATATGTTAGAATTAATCTAGTTTAAACAAACTCAACTTATCTTTTCCTACTGGTAAATCGAGGATAGAGTTTTAGTACCATTGCTCCGCGCGCGTCCATGGATCGATACTTGGTTCTTATATGTACTTACTACATATATGACAGGGTACACTTGCCCTATTGTGTGTGTTTTAATATTAAGGTCAAAACCATTTTTATAAATATTAAAGCAGAAACGTGTGTTAAAATCCATTGAAAAATATGTATAGTATCGCACACGTCAAGTTTTTGGCGCCATTGCCGGGGACGCGACGAGCTTTAGGAACGAACCGAGTCAACTTTTTACCAGTGTACATGCTTGTGAATACTTGTTTATACTTTGTTGATTCTTTATTTCGTTCATTTATTTGCATATATGATTATTTGGTTGTTTATTTGATTTATCTGTCTGTTAATATATTGGATTGATTTTAGATTGGTTCATAGGTTTGCACATATATTCGTTCATTTATCTGCTTATAGGATTGTTTGATTGATTATTCGTTCATTAGGGTGTTGATAGATTTAATTGATTGATTATTGGATTTATTGGTTTATCTATGACTTTGATTTATTCTTTATTTGATTGATTAGATTTATTTGTTCGTATTTGAACTAATTATTAATTTCATGCTTTAGATAGTTTTATGCTTTGTCTGTTTGTTTCTGTTCATTTTATTGGTTCTATTGGTTTTTATTTGATTTTTATGTATATATAGTTTTAATTTTACTTAAATATATAATGGAAGTCTGGGTATGTTACGTTTAAATTTGATGGTTCGGATGTTTTTATAAAAGGTTTGGGTTAAGAAAAATTGGGAAATTTATTTAATATAGAAGTGGTTTTAATAAAAATAATTTTATGTGAAAAATGCTTCCTTGCGATTCGCAAAGAAGCTGGGCTTATGGTTCCGCTTTAAGCGTGTTCCTAATTACCCAGATTTTATCTTTTATTGTTCGCGATACGCGAACAGGATCACCGGAGTCCTTCGTGTGACGTGAATAACCGCTATCTTCCGTTTTTAACTCAATACATTGGCATCCATCATCGTTTCTATTCATCAACTTCCGTTATATTATTTATCGGTGAAACAGGTTGTTTTCGCGCAAGCAAAAAGACGGTCTTTATCTTGTTGCAACGCACGAGCACCTTGAGTCATTGTGCTCACTTGCGCCACGCGAGAAGCGGTCTATACTTCTTCGCGATGCGCGAGCGACTCATATTTTCGCTGAAAATTTTTGTATATTTCCTTTGGCGACACTAGTTACGTTTACAAAAGACATGCCCAAGTTGGCTACCATGTGAATCTTTGACCCATATTCAAAACCATGTACAAAACATTAACAACTTGTTTAAATGACTCAAAGATCCTAATACTACCATGGTACCCAACCCAAAGAAACGTGAGCGTGCATAACCCATCCTTGCTTGAGACTTGATCTTCATTCATGTGCTTTACTATTACAAATCAACAAGGCAAACATTTAGTATGCTATAAACAATATCATCATCTTATCCAAGGAACCCAAGGAGTCCATGGAACCATGATGAAATCCTTACTTCTACCATTTGACCGTTAAGGGTATTTCCACCATATTGACCCGTCAAGGGTGTTCCTACTATTTTGACCCGTTAAGGGTACTTCCACCATATTGACCCGTCAAGGGTGTTCCTACTATTTTGACCCGTTAAGGGTGTTCCTACTATTTTGACCCGTTAAGGGTGCTTCCACCAATTAAACCATTCTACCAATTTGCACCTTGTGTAGCCACAAGGGTACTTCATACTACTTCCATTCTACCAAATTCAACCACAACAATGCATACACATAAAATTATGACTAATATACTTGTTAACTACATAGTTCCGTATTTATATATTATCATAATTTAAGTTAGTGTATAGTTTTTAGTATGTTTATCTGTGTATATTCCTTCCGTTTTCTTAGATCTAGTCTTTAATTATTTTGTCTGTAATTATTTCGTACATTGCGTCAGTTTAAGTGTGGGGATAGCCGATGTCTGTTCATTGCTCGATCGATCATCTCGCCCGTACTCAATCTCCATTCGGGCGAAAGCGATCTTAAAGAAAATTTTTAATGAAAAAGGTCATTCCTAGATGTCAAAGTCCAAGTTGGACTGAGTTTGAAAGTCAATGGGTAGCGATCAAGGCCATTCAATTCAGGCCCGTTTGACCCGGATGTGGAAATACTTGAATTCCACGACCGCGCGCCTAAACGCGCGTGGAAAACCGAGTCCAGCTATCGACTCACTTACTCGAGCAAAATGTAGCGATGTGCAAGCGCAGAATTGTCCTATAACTTCATAAAGTTTTTAGCCAGGATTGATTCGCGCCAGATGATTGTGTGGAAAGTCGCTTTAAAACCGTGTTATTTTACTAAGAAGCGTAGCAAAACAGGTAAGTTGGTTGTTTGTGTCGAAACAGAGCGAGCACTTGCAACTTCCACTCAAGAACACACACACAAACACCTTCAATTCCACATCAATTCTTCAAATCAAGGTATGGGTCTTCCTCTTTCTTGTTATTTTTCTTGTTCTAGTGTAGATTAGTTTAAATTTTTGCAATCTTTTCATGATTTTAGGGTCCCTTCATAATGTTTAACAAACCCTAGTGTTCTTGAATGGATTGTATGCTTTGATAGTTTAGATTAGAGGTTATTGTTGTCCAAATCTTTGAGTTTTTGAGGTTTTCTTCATAATGTTTAAACTAAATCCGAAAATTTTTTAAAGATTTGTGTGATTTTGTAACCTTATGTTTAGTGTAGTTTAGTATAAATTTAGATTAATTTCATAATAGGGTTGTATGTTAGTGTAGATGTTAGTGTAATTTAGGTTTGTTTTTGGAATTTTGGGGATTCTTCATAAATGTTTAAACATCCCCAAATTCATCATATTTTAGGTTATAATTTGTTGTTCATGATCTTGATTTCTTGGAGTTTCCTTCATAAATGTTTAACAAAACCCCAAAACTTTAAGATTGTTAGTGTTTTGATTGTAGTTTAGATAGTTTTGTTCGTAAAACTTTGGGGCGTTCTTCATAATTAAACAAACGCGCCCCAAGTTCTATGATACTTCATAATAATTTGGTTTTTAAAACACCTTCGCGGGATAACTTGAATTTAAAACGATTTTGCAAAATCATAGATCGTAGGTGTTCAAAATTCCAAATTTGTTTAAAAACTTCATAAGTGTGATGATGAATGGATGTGTTTGATGTATTTTCCTTTTGGCAAGAATGGTGATAGTGCAGGAAAAGGCGAGCACCGGTATGGATGCTCAATGCAGTCACCATACTTTTCGGGTTATCACCACCAGGGGAGTATTATTCTCCTTTTTCACACAGTAGTTAGCTAATTCATAAACGCTTTCTATTTTTCACATTGGGGACAATGTGACGTTTAAGTGTGGGGAGGGATTATATCGTGTTCTAGTTTGTCCTCTTGTGTTTATACATATATATATATATATGTAGATATATATATATATATATATATACAAAAAAACCCTTTTATAAGTACATATATGTATATAGTTGTAATAAAATATCAAGCTTAACCAATTTTTGATAAAAATAACTTAAGGCGCAACAAATGGACTTGATACTAGCATGCTAAATCTGTACATTTGCACCCATTTCCTTCCGGTTACGTGAGCATTTGAGCCTATTAGTGTAGATTTCGTTTCTTTGACATGCTTATCGAGTGAGCTAGATGTTTTGTGCCATTTAGAACTTGTTATTAGCATGCTTGTTTAGACCAGATTCGTGTGAAGTTGTATAAAAATGATTGAGGCATTTAGGATACCCGATTTAGCCTTTTCTTTTCGTTCTATCTGTTTCCCGCACCCAAATGTTATCCCCTAGTTAACCATGTTGAACCTAATCCCGTGTTTTTTCTTATTTACCACACCATTTCACCACTTAACCAAATTTAGCCTTTTTCTTTTAAACCTTTTGTGTTGGAACTCGGTTTAGGTTGTTGTTTGACTCGTTTTGTGTTATAGTTCATGTTCGGGCTTTTAGATCCCGTGTTTTGTGTATATTCTCGTTATAGTTTTCAGTTATATTCAGTATTGTAAGCTTGTTATTAAAAAGAGAAAATCAAAAAAAAAAAGAAAAGAAAAGAAAAAAAAAAGAAAAAGCAAAGAAAAAAAATCAAAAAAATCAAAAAAAAAAATAGAACACCCTAAAATAGGGTGAGTTAGCAGTGATCGAGCAGTTTTTAGTGCTTTAAAGTTAGAAAATTGTACGTTTAGCTCGATATGAATAAAATGCGGTTATGTTCGCGTATGTATTGTATAGTAGTTTTTGCTTCAGTTTAGTTAGATTTAACCGCCGAGTTTTAGCCATTTCGTCACTGTTTATATATCCATTCCACACCCTTACCCTTGCCTGACATTACAACCCTCATAAGACCTCTTGATTTGAGCTCTTTCACACGTTAGTTGTTGAAGACTAGATCTTTTGACAAGCTTATGATATTGCACGATTCATTGTCATGGCAATGGAGCGATTTACACATACACATTACACGTATGTATCATAAATAAAACCAAGTGTGTGTGAAAATTGTGAGTCGTGTACGGGTTAGCGTGCTTTGTGGATCGGAAGTGAGTCGTTGCTTTTCAGTTATCTTATCACCTGTTTATATCTTCTGTGGGCTTGATTATTATCGTTTGTACAGGTTACATTTTGTCTTTGTTGCCACTTGGCGAGTTTTTCGTTTATTTCTGTTTTGTTGTTTGCTTGAGGACAAGCAAAGTTCAAGTGTGGGGATGTTTGATATACGTTAATTTATACATATAAAAGCCCCAGTTTAACTCCCATTTATATACGTTTTTGGCCGTATACACGATGAATTGGTACTTATTTGTGCATATTTATAATTACAGGTCTTAAACGGTATCCAGGAAGCAAACCGGATCAAAAACGAAGGTTTCTGCGCGAAAACGGAACGTTTGTCAATCCGACCAGCCACGCGAACAAAGCGACCGGCCGCGCACAGCAACCTGATATTTATGGGGACCTTCTAGAAGGCCTACGTCAGCATTCGAGAAGCTTTTCTGACCCGAGTAAAGCGACCGGCCGGTCGGATCATACGCGCGGCCGGTCGGATTGTCTGTCCTGTTTTTAAATAGCCCATTTCAGCCATTGATCAGGTATTGGACCTTTGGGGGGCGATTTCTGGCGATTTTCGGGGCTAACGAAGTGCTGCATAGGCGTGGAACAAGCTCGGGAATCCATCCGATCCATCCTTCATCATCCAATCCATCTCTTTAGCAATCTTATGGTTTGATCCTTTAAGCTCTTTAAGATCCAAATCTGATTTTGTTTGCTATTTTGATGTTATTTTAGTTAATCGTACGCCTACGGGCAAGAACATTAGTATTAGTTAGTAGTTAAAACAATCGTTAGTATGAAATCAAGTTTTGTATGAATTTGGCGTTTTTCATGTTTGGATCTTGATGATCATAGCGCAACCTTGTTTCATTGTTGTTAGATTTGTAGTTGTGTTTGGATGACTTTGATGATTGTCGAATGTGTTAGGCGGATTACTTGTTGAAGAAACCGTCTGTTTAATCGTCCGATAGGAGACTAGTTAACTTGTTAATAAAGTTTACACCATGAAACTGTAACCGGGTATTGGTTTGGTTAAAGTCACTCGGATAATGATTATAGATGTTTACCGGCACGTAAAAGAGTCTAAAAAGCTTAATGGTGTTGTTACCAATCTTTGACACGGTTAATGATCTTTGTTAGTTATTTTGGTGAAAATGGCGATCTTAGTAGATTTGTGTTCAAAGTTGGTAAAATGGAATAGGTTGTGAAATGCTCTACTTTATGCTAGTCTAGGTGGTCGTATTGTGTATTCGATATTGCTTTCCTGATCTAGTGCGGTTGAGGATCCCGAATGGTGATACTAACCTATCTTTAAAGATCCACATGAGATTATATCAGCTTCTCGCTAATGAACAACTTGAAGTGGTTAACGTGTGTATTCGTGTTAGCTTTCTGTATAGTTGTCATGTTAGGATGCCCGAGAGGGAAACTAACTGTCGGGAAATGGGAATGTTGATCACGCCTTTATTTCTTATTATATGTACATGACATGCTAGGATTGTGTTTATAGTTATATTTTCTATTTGGAGTCGTAGTTAAGTTATTTACATATGTTAGAATTAATCTAGTTTAAACAAACTCAACTTATCTTTTCCTACTGGTAAATCGAGGATAGAGTTTTAGTACCATTGCTCCGCGCGCGTCCATGGATCGATACTTGGTTCTTATCTGTACTTACTACATATATGACAGGGTACACTTGCCCTATTGTGTTTGTTTTAATATTAAGGTCGAAACCATTTTTATAAATATTAAAGCAGAAACGTGTGTTAAAATCCATTGAAAAATATGTATAGTATCGCACACGTCAACCACCATTTGGATAACATAGCAAGGTTGAAGTCTTCTATACTTCCCAAGCCGAGCCCCCGGATTTCTTGGCCTTTAACAATCTATCCCACCGAACCCACCGCACCTTCTTAACCGAACCCACCATACCCAAACGAAATCCCTCCTCAAGCCTTCTAATCTTTTAATCAAGCATTTTGGGGCTGGAAAAAGGGAAAGGAAGTAGGAGGGAAGGCTTCCTAAAACCGCTTTGGCTAGGGTCACTCTTCGGCTATCGAGAGGTGTCTAGCTTTCCAAATGGATAACTTCTTTTGAAGTTTATCAACAACCGGTTGCCACCTTTTTTCCTTCTTCATATTGACACCAATCGGGACACCAAGATAGGTGAAGGGGAGCTTACCAACCTTGCATTTTAGTCTTTTAGCCAATCTAACCACTTCATCGTTTTCAACCCCAAAGCCGAACAAAAAACTCTTGTGATAGTTAACATTTAGGCCAGTAACCAAATTAATCCATCTAAGAAGACGACGAAGACTCAAGACATTGTGCTTCGACCACTCCCCGATGAAGATGACGTCGTCCGCATAGCATAAGTGGGATAAAGTCGGCCCGTTGTTTGGGAGAGCAATCCCGTGAAACAAACCCGTCTCCAGCGCCTTCCTCATAAACATATTTATAACTTCCATCAAAATGATGAATAAAAAAGGCGAGATTGGATCGCCTTGTCTTAGGCCTCTCTTAAACGGGAATTCCATTGTCGGAGATCCATTGATCAAGACCGAGCCCCTACCCGAGCTTAGACATCCCTTCATCCACCCCAACCATTTCAAAGGGAAACCCATAAGATCCATGACCCGGAAAAGACATTTCCAATTCACAGAATCATAAGCACCCTTGAAATCGATTTTAAGTATCAAGGTTTGTTTCTTCGCCTTCTTAGCCCAAGCAATCGTTTCGCTAATCATCAAGGGGCCGTCAAGAATATACCTTCCGCCAACGAAAGCGAATTGATTCGGGGAAATGATAGACTTCATAACACCTTTAACACGAGCCGTGAGGACTTTAGACATAATTTTATAAACCGAGCCAACTAAAGAGATTGGCCTAAAGTCATCTAAATTTTGTGGGTCCACCTTCTTTTGGATCAAGGCAAGAAAAGAAGCATTACACCCAAAGGAGATAGATCCAGACTCGTAGAAGTCACCCATCAATCTCATTAGGATTGGTTTTATGAACTCCCAATACTTCTTGTAAAAGTTTAGCGTAACCCGTTCGGGCTGGGCTCTTACTACCATCGCAGTCTTTTAATGCTTCCCATATCTCCTTTTCCGAGAAAGGCTTGACCAGCGAACAGGCCTGATCATCCGATAGAGCTGGAAGGTTCGAATTAATAAAATTCGGACGCCTCCTAATCGGCTCCGCAAACTTCTTTTTGAACCATAACCATGTCTCAGCTTTTAACTGGTCTGGATCAGTAACCCACGTGTCCTTGAACATCAGCCCCGTTGATCCTCCTATTCGCGGATCGAATCTTGATCGAATTGTGAAAAAAGGAAGTATTTTCGTCGCCGAATTTGATCCATTTTAAACGCACCTTCTGTCTCAAATCCTTAACTTTGTTGGCTTCGATTTTTCTTAACTCAGCTTTAAGAACCACCCTTAATTTTTTTCTCATCGCTACTAAGGGTCGCATTTTCAGCTAACACTTCCAGGTCGTCAATGGCTTTAGACAAGGCCATGGAGTCCTTTTCCTCAATAACCTTTACTCTTGATCTCCACTTCTTAATCTCAATCTTTATATTTCTCAGGGCATTCCAAAAGGCTTTGTTAATGTTCCCCGAGACTAGAGGGGCGCTCAAATTCTTGATGACTATTTGGTCTAACTCCGCATAACCGAGCCACGAATTAAGAAACTTAAACGGGGTGGCACCAAAGTTCAAACCTACACACTTCAACTAAATCGGACAATGGTCCGAGAGGCCCTTTTTGATCACCTCCACCGAAGCATTCGGCCATATGTTCATAAAGTCATCACAAACAAAAATCCGATCAAGCTTCGAAAGCTTTATATCAATGTTGTCGGATATATAAGTAAACTTTCCCCAGTCATATTATACTCAAGCCAACCCATACGATGGATGAACCTGTTGAAGGCAGCCACAGATATCGGATCGAACACGGAATTTACTCTTTCGTCCGCAGACCTAACCTCATTAAAGTCTCCCAAAGCTAGCCACAACCCTTCCAAGCTAGCGCTGAGGTTGATAATGTTATCCCATAACTTCCTTCTAGCACACGGATTATTGGGAGCATACACATTTAAAATGTTAATTTTCCTATCCACACCATTCATGAAACCTATGGATAGAATAAAGTTCTGCCCCTTGATAATACTATCAACCGAAAAACAGGAGGCATCCCATAACGAGGCCAGACCGCCTGATCTACCCACCGCATCAACCGTAGCCACCATAAGAGGAGTATTATCCCAGAACTTATTCCAGAAGGCATCAGATTCGCCGGCCTTGTGCGTTTCCTGCCGACAAAGAAAAGAGCATCTCGAGAGCCTTTTGAGCCCTCTAATCCATCCGGGTTTGTTGAACCCAGACACCCCCTTAGTGTTTATCGACATAAAATTCATGGAGAAAATGAGCATTCCCCTTCCCCCTTAATCATCTTCCTGACATGGTTCTCAAACCCTGCAGCTTCAATGCCCAAATCCATACCAAATTTCATCGTGGCCTCCACCTCATCTTCAAAACAAACCGACTCCATGTCTACATCATCCTTCATCTCCTTCTCCTCAGGTCCCAGGTCCTTTTCGTCACTCTCCTTATCCTTATTATCACACAGGCTAAGTTTTCTTCTCATATAATCTTCGGCATCTTTTTGGATCAACTCCTCCAGGCAAAACGGTCCGACTCGGCTGGGTCGTTAAGGTCCGGAGTTTTAAAGCAAAGGCCCACCGCAGTTTTCTTTTGTCTTTGGGCCTCATAGTAATGTAACTTAGCCCACCTTCTTCACTAGGCCCATTAAAGTTCTGGGGTGAATTACAAACTGGAGTAGTGGGCCCGACATTAGCCGTCTTAGGAATAAACAAAGACCCATCCACCTTTCTCTGCTGGCCAACAATATTTGCCTCGGTTGTAGTTCCCAAGGAATCCGAAACAGTTTCCCCATGCATGCAATTATTCTGTGTCCCTTCCAATTCCGTCTCTTCGGTTCCCAACTCGTCTTCCACCTTGTGAATTTCAGACTTCAGCTTTGATGACACCGGGCGGCGGCGAATTCTTACCGGATAGGACAGAGAAATCCGGCCACCATGGTGGTTTCACTTCTTCCACCCACACCCGAATGCTAAAATCCTTCCAATTCATCAGGAAATCTTCCTGAATATTTGTACCAGACGAGACCAGAATTGCCATCATATATTCGGAAATATCATAGTCGGACGCAGAAGCCGTTGACCATGACACAACCCTACCACATCTCTCGGCCACCCGGTTAAAAACGTGTCTATCCCAGAGGCATGGTGGGATACCTCTAATTTTAATCCACGCTATTCTGTCGTAGACTGGCGGTTGTTCCTCCCAAACATATAGTCTCGAAAACCATGCCGACCAAGCATTGTAGTCATCTTTCAGAAAGCCCTCTGCTTCGCTCTTTGATCCAAAGGACAGTAAAACTTTTAGACCGCCAATATATCTTACCTCCAGGCCCATATCCTAAGCCTCCCCTACAAGAGATTCCATTTTCTTCAGAAAATCGAGTTCTTTGACTTCCCCAATTAAGGACTTGGATTCCCATTCCTTTTTAGCAGTGGTGTAGAGAGGAGGAAGATCAATGCGATTCGGTGCATTGTCTTCACAGGGTCAGAATTGTTTAGCCGAGCTCCCTCCCTATGCGTTCCCGCGTTAATGGCCTTTTGTCTTGCAGTCTGCTCTTCATTCATAGGACTAAGCCGAGAGAAAACCGACATGACTGGCTCCCCCGGAGGGCAGACTTTAGAACCGTCTCTATTGAATCTCGCAAGGTTGATCCCCACAATAGCACCGTCAATAGTCGTTTTCTTCAAGAGTTCCATCCATTCATCCACATTCCTCACCCCCGAGAAGCGAATAAAACCAAATTTGTTCCCAGCCCCATCCTTCTTGGCAGGTACAAAAGCATCTTCTAAGTTGTCAAAATGTTGGAAAGCCCTCCAAAGTCTATCTCCATTACAATCTGGTGGTAAGTTGTTAACAAAGAAGGAAGTAGCCCTCCTAATCCTTTCCTCCCTTTTGATGAATCTCTTTTCCATAAGAATCTCCCTTTTGCTCCTAACTCGTGTCCAGCTTTCGTCGTCAATGGTCCTTCTGTTTCTAATTCTGTCTTGTTCCACTTGCTTCCTATCTCTTAGCTCCTTGAGTTTGGTACGGTCTTGATCTGGAATGCTGTTGTTGTTGCCGGCGACTTTTCCTCTCCCTCTTCTCGTTCTCTCCATTTGTTTTTAACTTTCAATATCTTTCAAATAATTTTTCTAACTACACCAATATTTTTTTTAGTTTAATTATTTTATCTTTTAGTTAGTTTTAAAATTATTCTAGTTATGATTATAATTGGTGAATTCATTAGCTTCGTTTTGTTATTGACTATGATTGGCTAGATCTACGACGTTGGTTGCCTAGATTTGGGATGATTATTGATTATTATTATTATTATTGATAGTTTTTGGGATTTGGTACTCATTTGACACTAGTTTATGTATAAAAATCTAAACTTTATTGGTTTTTGTTGTGATTTATGACCCGGATGATGTTTATGTTATATTTTTAGATTTATATGTGGCTATAATTTATTGACTTAGTGTTTTTAAATTAAAAGTCACATATTTTTATCATTTGCTTTGTGTAATGATTTGATGGGTTGACTTGTTGACTTAGGATCTAGAAATTGCGTATTTAACATCGTTTTGGGTTTGTCACCTATACCTTGAGACCGAGAGGAGATAGGTTGTGGGTTTGTTAGGATTTATTGGTTTATTTGGTTAGATATTGCACGAGAGTGAATTTCTTTCCCGGTATCCTTTTTATCCGCTTTTCCAAACATTTACCTTTATGAATAGATTCACCCCTTGATACCGTTAGGTATTTGGTGATTAGTGAGACCGAGAGGAGATCAAATCTTTGGGTGCGTAAACTTGTATGTTTGGTGAGACCGAGAGGTGATCCATACTTTACCTGGTGAGCTTCACGACCACTTAGGATTTCATTTATTGTTCTAGTGAGACCGAGAGGAGATCTAGATACTATATTGTTTCCCGAGTTGGTTATACCCGTAGATCCGGTAGTCATTTGAGTGTCCATTTCCCGTTAGCTTTCAGCTTTATCAGTAGGATTCCCAGTCTAGGCAGCCATCCTCTCCATTTCTGATTCCTCTTTCGTGAGCGTTTACTCCCTGATCTCTCGTACATGCTGTTTGTTTATTTCTTGTCTTATTTTTTTTTGTTTACTTGTTTATCGTTTTAGTTACTTGCTAGTTAAAAAATCATGCTCTTTCATATAGATTAGGACTCGACAGAGGTTTAGTATCGAGGGTTGCATATCAGTGTCCACGGATTGATACTCGGTCTTATCGACTTTACTACACTACGACCGGTACACTGCCATGTTGTGTGGTTTAGCTTGGTGATTCCATTTTTAAAACCAGATTGTGAACCTTTAAATTTTTTTTATATATATAAACCACTGCAATCAGTTAGTAAGTTGAAAGAAAGTGTTTGGCAAACCAAAAGGGAAATATGGTATTCAAGGAAAAATAGGTTGATTCTATGAGGATGTATTGGCTATTGTTGACTTTTGATTAGGTAAAGAAACTTTGTACCTCATGTCGTAAGTATGCCAACTGTGTGTCGCATGTCATGAGGTGGACATCATTTTTTCTGTTTTATTATGCTGCAAAGCACCACTAATAATTTCTGTCCTATGTATGCCGATGTCTACCCTGGTCATATGCCAGAATCACCCACGTTATTTAACCAATACTCTACAAACTAAAAGACAAGTACTGAGATTGGCGGGTGGTAAAAGGGTCAATATGGGTAGTGGTAGTAATGGGTTTTGATCGTGTGTCGTTCGGTCGGATCAAAAACAATTTATAAAGAACTTAAATACCAATACTAGTAAGAGTAAGTAAGGTTGTCTCCACGAGAAGCATGTGGTTAGCGATTGCACTAGTTGTTTGTCAAAGTCACTTATTGTAACACCCCAAAAGTTGATAATTAATGTTTATGCTAATAAGGGTAATAACCGGCTTAAAATCCCAATTTATAATACTAGATAATCTCGGATTAACAATAGTTGTGAACTAACCTCGTTAGTCACGTTTGGTGAATAACAATATAAAACGCTTTATAAAAACTAACCGGGTTAGCATAAGTTAACCAAAATCCATACATGGAGGGACTAAACCTGCCAAGTGATGAACATTGGCTTTATAACATGGAAAAGATGCAAGGAATGCATCTTCCCTTGCTCAAAAACTCACGATCCCAAACACCCTCCTACAACAAAACCCTAAAACTCATAGACAAGCCTAAATCAAGATGGAATCAAAGGGTTTTTGAGTGCATTAGCCCAAAAATGGATCACCCAAGCATGATACAAACAAAGGTAACTTTTATTTGGTTTGATTTGGTGATTTTATCAATATTTGAGATGGGTGAAAAATAGGATTGCTCTAAAAACGTGAATTAAGGGTGTGTAATGGTTACCCTAGTTTGAGGAAACCATAATGCATGTTAATTTGTGTGTGTTAAGCAAAATCCTTCTGAGAAGGTTATATCCTTGTAGTTCATGTTATGAAATGAATTGGGTTTTGGGTGGATTGGTAGGAACCACCTTTAAACCATGAATTACTAGCTTTAGTTAATACTTATCAATGATAAACTATAATTTGGATGTTTATTGGAATGCTGGTAATGATAATCTTGGTCAAGGATGGATCAATGAGGTTCTTAACTCCTAAAATTAAAGTTAGGAAAATCACGCCTACCAAATGTTTGATAATATGCCTCAATGAAACTCGATTTCATTTGGGCATAGATAATTTGGTGAAAACATGTATGTTGGTAAAACATGACCAATAATGCTTATAGACATGTAAAGACTAGGTTCTAACAACCTAAGTGGTCGTTCACCTCATAGGTGCGAATACAAGAAACTTTGGATAGCCAAGGAATTTCGGAATGAGGTAAAGAGGAAGCACGCATAAGGTAAGTTACTCGATGACTTAAATCTCAATATATTCCTAATATGTTCATATGCTTAGTTAATGTTGGGTTAGACATTTGAAGTGTTACAAAAGAAGCTTCATAAGGAATTTTTAATTTCATAGAAACGGCCTTAGATGAAGGTTGTCAAGATCCCAAATTAGACTAATGGGTCAGTTGGGTAAAACGCTAGTTAGACAAGCATTCATTCCACGGGTCAATATTACGCCAATATCGATTGTGTTAATGGCTTGAGCATATTTGTAGACTTTATGATTGTAATATCGAGCTAGTCTAGAAGCAAAGAGGCGAGAGCCAAGGTAAGTCATATCTATGACTTTGTAGGATATATACATATATGCTCATGTTGGGTGTATAAATCTTGGGTATATCTTTTAGATGAAATGAGATTGTGATTTCCAAAGGTTATAAGAAAACATAGTGTTTAGATCACGTTGCAAGTCATAGAGACCGAGCGAACAAGACCGAGACAAATGGAACATGTGGCCATGGAGACGAGGCATTGCAAACACGTTATCAATGACTTGGGCAGAGGTCACCTAGTCGAGTTGAGGCTTGACAAGAATAGAAAAATCATCACTAGTCCTTGGAAATCATAAAATGTTATAATTTGGATATATGCAAAAGTTAACCTATTAACATATTGATGGACATATAATTTTGGGTTCTTGAGTTAGAAACCGAACAAGGAATTCACATATTCATCTAATCATGTTTGTTTTATGCGCGAGAACCTTTAAAAGTGTCCCTGGAAGCCCCGGGAGTGATTTTAGAATGACCTAAAAAGGGCATCTTGGTGCAGCAACATTTTGAACCTTGTTAGGATTTGAGGTAGCGTACACCACTTTTGGTGGAACCTACGTCAATGCCTACGCCAACATCAGGATGTCTTAGCTGATTTCTTCTGCCCTACGCTGCCAGTTGCCCTCTTCCTACGCCAACGGCGTATGATACGCCAAAAATGGCATAGGATACGCCAAAATCAACCGAAATTCATTTTTTTTGTGTTTTGCATCTAAATTCGATCATAATAACATATTCATGGGTTGTCTAACTGTGTTAAACCCTTAGGTACTCTGCTACATGAGGTGGATGGTGATCAAGGATTGTTGAAGAATCGAATGTGCTTAACTTGTCCGCTTCCGCAATGTTTCAAATAACTTTTATACTTGGTTATTTTGGAAGATGTTTATGTTCAAACTCTACCCAACTTATGTTTTGCACCTGACAAGGGTAATATCTAGATGTTGATGCATTATGTAAATTATGAAATGTTTTGAACTTTAAATTCCGAACCTAGTAGATTTTCGCTTAACTATCCGAATTACGGGTAGGGTCTTACAAGTGGTAATCAGAGCCCAAGGTTAAACAAGTTAAGCGTTCGGTTCAAGTATGATCATCAATCCGGTAAGGAATTCACTTCCAAAATGTAATAATCTTGCCGAAAACGATCTATATCATTATTGAACACAAGTCAATCAGGAACGAACTAAGGGAATAGTGTACTAAACACTAACGCCCAGGAAACACACCGATTACACGGTCATGCTGAGCTAAGACTCAGCCGAACTGGAAATTGGGAAACTCATACGCCTCACTTAGATGATGCGATGGATTGAGTGCAACAAGCACTTAGAAACTCGAAAACACGAAATTCCAACTACACGGTCAGAGTGAACCGGAAGTTGGGGGAATTCTATTTGTATCAGTGCGGTGATACAATAAAAAGGTAAAAAATGATTACCTAAGACGCGAATACTTGCCAATTGCACAGTCATGGTGGGTCGAGGCTCAACCAAACCGAGAATTGGAAGACGTGATTGTATGGTTAAGACTGTACGATCGGTTAAAACACAAATAGCTTAATAACGCGTGTATATGAAAATGCATTAGACAAACACACAAGAATGTTTTTATTAAACAAAATGCATGACCAGAAATTGCTCACCTAGAAGATGGTGATCGTGATAAGATCACCGTGTCATGGTGGATTGCTTACCCTCGCCAGGTAAGTGTTAAACATATGGTGCGGTAGGCTTCTCATGATCTACATGCCTGCTTTTCACGTGACAAGGACCGGGTCAGGGGAAAAAGGCATATGAACCTCTTCAAAGATACGTATAAAGATATATATAAAACTTGTGAGATTCTGCCAAATTTAAGAGGCCGCGTAGACCGGGTATGTGAAACCAATGCATAAACGACCCGCGGGGCCGTAGAGCCAAAGGTATTACCACAACGGTTACACGGACCAAGAGAAGACTTGAACCTTAATCAAAGTTTAAGTCATAATCAAAAGTGAACCTTATGGAAGGTTAAATTCGTAAATAGACTTGAACCTTAATCAAAGGTTAAGTCATAATCAAAAGTGAACCATTATAGAAGGTTAAATTCGTAAATGGGACTTGAACCTTAATCAAAGGTTGAGTCATAACCACATTCGAACCTCAATAAAGGTTAAACCGTAAGAAGGACTTGAACCTTAATCAAAGGTTAAGTCGTAAACACACTCAAATCTTAGTGAAGAGATAACACGCAAATAGACTTGAACCTTAATCAAACGTTAAGTCATAATCAAAAGTGAACCTTATGGAAGGTTTAAATTCGTAAATAGACTTGAACCTTATTCCAAGGTTAAGCCCTAAATACATTCAAACCATATCTAAAGGCAAATTACTAAGTGGAATTGAACCTTAATGAAAGGTTAAATCATAAATCAATCTGAACCTCATCTAAAGGGTAAACTTTTAACGAGTCTACACCGTACCTGAGGGCCAACTCGTATACCAATGGGAACCCCGTACTGTGGTAAGACAAAAGCCAAGATTCGGGCTAAGCTTAAGGTGAAGTTACACTTAAACTTGACTCGTAATGAATTCATGAAAGCCTACGGGCTAATGTGAACCATGTGTTATACTAAATCATAAGGATCTGTGAAAGTTCACAGGCAATCAAGAACTACTTGTCTCGCAAAAAAAAATTGGAATGCGGTAAAAACATATACACATAGGACAAGTGTGAACTATGATTCACACGAATCTAAGCTAAAAAACAAGGTATTATACCCTAAAACGAAGTGTTAAATAAAAGAAGAAATTAAATGCTAAATCAAAAGGGGGATCGTAAAAGACCCTGGAAAACGGAGGTGCATCCGCATCAGAGGAATGATCCTAGCCTTGAGCAAGAATCGTATGAGAGCAAACGATGATTGATATGGTCTAATAAGACATGTAAAAAAAACCAGATAAATCTCATGGGCCTTAGCATGTGATGGATGAACAGGTGATCTAAACTCTAAATCAGATAGATGACTATGAGTCATAGAAATGAAGGCAATGCCTTCATAATAAACCAAATGTGGTCTGCTGATTCACTATGCGTACGAATACTAAGTAAAGAAAACATAAGTAATAGACTTGTGTGACTAAACATGGTAACGTAACACCATGAAACATAGATGAGTAAGAACCCTTTTGAGAAACGTTGAATTGATCTATGGGTCAATAAGTCTTAAGGGACATAAATAAACAGAAATGGGTCATGGTTCAGTAACGGCCCCTATAAGGTCAGGCCAATACAGAAATTTCCTTGGAACCAAAGGGTTCTGAGGAATTAAAAAAAACATAGTCCGGAAGGTGTTGTGAAGACGGGGTGTTATATACGAAATAATACCTAGATAACTAAAAGGGTCTGAGAACTCGGGTTAAATCTCAAATAAGATACTAGTAAGAGCTCGAAATATGAATTTGAAAGGCCTGATAAGAAAAGGGTCATGAACCCTATGCAAATTCTTTCGATAGGATAAAAATCCTGGAAACCCGAGGCATTGGGGCAAAAAGATAATAGGTGATCAATCGCCTAGAATTAATTTGACTAAGAGTGAAACTCACATACTAAAATTTGGATACGATAACACCAATGTGAGTTAAAGAATGCATGAGATAGGCGGAGTGCTATCTGTGGTATTATATGGAGGATTCCATGGAATATTCAAACTCTAAATAAGTAATGTGAAATACTAGCCTAGCATTGAACTAGGACATATGCACGTTGTGAGATACCACGTTGGTTGGGAAAGGGAAACAAACACTTCCTTATAAGGGAGTGGCTACTCTTACTATCACAATGCGTTTTGGCTAGTCCTCAGGGGTGAGACCAATGCAAAACCTTGAGCTTGGTCACAGCCTAATACGACTGGGCGGGCAAGGCGGACAATATACGATACTAGTTACCTTGAGCTGTTACAGCCTGTAAAATGAAATTTGGACTTTTATAAAGTCCAACGAATCTAAACTCAGAAGTTTGACAGACGGTGTGTAGAAACACATCATAAGTCGCAGTCTTAAGATTGGATGACTAACTAAAGCATGTGACTTATGAAACTAAGTCTATTTGTAGCCGAAAACCCTGATGAATTAACTATTCACATAATTGGCAATCGGATAGTAATAGAACGAATGCTGAACCATTAATAGTCTAGTGATTGCTAAGCGATCATTAGAAGGTTCAAACGGGTCAAGTGTAGTCATCATGACTTGGACCCAGAGGAATGCCTAAATATAGCTAAGCCTAGTGGCAGGTGAAAACACTATCAGAAAGAACACGCGGTGTCTAGGTCAAGGAAAACGTGAGGCATGGAAAGGACTCGATGCTTTCCGGTAAAACCATGGCATTATAAGAGGCGCTAGAGCCAAAATCAAACTGAAACTAAAACCACGTTAAGAGTAGGTGACGATCTTCGGAAACCCATTATGATAACTAAACCCAATACGTGCCTCAGTGCATAGAAATGATTCCGAGTAAGATAAATAGTCAAATGAATTCCCTAAACCCTTGTGAGTTTAAGGGATCCAAACACACGAAGGAGTCAAATCGCCGACGCCTAGGCAAACCATGACACCTACGGGTGCCTGAACCATAGTAATTCCCGGCAAGGGTAGATGAATGCGTATACGTAAATCTAGGGGGTGTAACCTAATTCAATTAAAATAAACCTCGTCGAGCGGGGATAAAACTCAAGATTAACCATGAGGCGCAACCCATGGGAATTCATTTATATATCCGGTTTGGAGGACGAAACCCTCTTTAGGGGTGGGGGGTGGGATAGAGTTGTAACACCCCAAAATTTGATAATTAGTGTTTATGCTAATAAGGGTAATAACCGGCTTAAAATCCCAATTTATAATACTAGATAATCTCGGAATAACAATAGTTGTGAACTAGCCTCGTTAGTCACGTTTGGTGAATAAATAATATAAAACGCTTTATAAAAACTAACCGGGTTAGCAGAAGTTAACCAAAATCCATACATGGAGGGACTAAACCTGCCATGTGATGAACATTGGCTTTATAACATGGAAAAGATGCAGGGAATGCATCTTCCCTTGCTAAAAACTCACGATCCCAAACAGCCTCCTACAACCAAACTCTAAAACTCATAAACAAGACTAAATCAAGATGGAATCAACGGGTATTTGAGTGCATTAGCCCTAAAATGGATCATCCCCTAAAATGGATCATCCAATTCATGATACACACCAACGTAACTTTTATTTGGTTTGATTTGGTGATTTTATCAATATTTGAGATGGGTGAAAAATAGGGTTGCTCTAAAAACGTGAATTAAGGGTGTGTAATGGTTACCCTAGTTTGAGGAAACCACAATACATGTTAATTTGTGTGTGTTACGGAAAATCCTTGTGAGAAGGTTATATCCTTGTAGTTCATGTTATGAAATGAATTGGGTTTTTGGTGGATTGGTAGGAAGCACCTTTAAACCATGAATTACTAGCTTGAACATATTTGTAGACTTTATGGTTGTAATATCAAGCTAGTCTAGAAGCAAAGAGGCGAGAGCCAAGGTAAGTCATATCTATGACTTTGTAGGATATATACATATATGCTCATGTTGGGTGTATAAATCGTGGGTATATCTTTTAGATGAAATGGGATTGTGATTTCCAAGGGTTATAAGAAAACATCGTGTTCAGATCACGTTGCAAGTCATAGAGACCGAGCGAACAAGACCGAGAGAAATGGCACATGTGGCCATGGACACGAGGCATCGCAAACACGGTATCAATGACTTGGGCAGAGGTCACCTAGTCGAGTTGAGGCTTGACAAGCATAGAAAAATCATCACTAGGCCTTGGAAATCATAAAATGTTATAATTTGGTCATATGCCAAAGTTAACGGGTTAACATATTGATGGACATATAATTCCGGGTTCTTGGGTTAGAAACCGAACAAGGAATTCACATATTCATCTAATCATGTTTGTTTTACGTGCGAGAACCCTTAAACGTGTCCCTGGAAGCCCCGGGAGTGGTTTTAGAATGACCCAAAAAGGGTAGCTTGGTGCTGCAACATTTTGAACCTTGTCAGGATTTGGGGTAGCGTACACCAATTTTGGTGTAACCTACGCCAATGCCTACGCCAACATCAGGATGCCTTAGCTGATTTCTTCTGCCCTACGCCACAAGTTGCCCTCTTCCTACGCCAACGGTGTAGGATGCGCCAAAAATGGCATAGGATACGCTTTTTTCAACAAAAATTCATTTTTTGTATTTAGCATCTAAATTCGATCATAATAACATATTTATGGGTTGTCTAATTGTGTTAAACCCTTAGATACTCTGCTACATGAGGTGGATGGTGATCAAGGCTTGTTGAAGAACCGAATGTGCTTAACTTGTCCGCTTCCGCAATGTTTCAAATAACTTTTATACTTGGTTATTTTGGAAGATGTTTATGTTCAAACTCTACCCAACTTGTGTTATGCACCTGACAAGGGTAGTATCTAGATGTCGATGCATTATGTAAATTATGAAATGTTTTGAACTTTAAATTCCAAACCTAGTAGATTTTCGCTTAACTACCCGGATTACGAGTAGGGTCTTACACTTATGAAGATTTAGTTTGTTTTGAAGCTTGCTAGTTTTATATTTTTGTAGTTTTATATAATGGTTGAATGGTGAAGGGGTAGGGTACTAATTCTGGCGTGCAGGCGCACCCTATCCCATAATGACGTCTCCATAACCCACCTCCACGGAGCACCAACCCTCGGAGGAGGGCGGGGTTCGCAAACAGCACATGTGAAGTGCAATCCTCCCGCGCCAACTCCTCGCCAAATCTGGCGATTGTCACCCGCGGAATATAACAGCCGGCCACGCCAAGGTGCAACTCTCCTTGAGCCCCACTTGCTGCACTAGCTACCGCCTCTGTGTCGGACATCACTTTAAGCCAATCTTCTTGACGAAGCTAACCGCCTGACACCCTCTTCCAGTACGAAGAAAAGAGGTCCCTGCAGTCCACCACAACGCGCCACGTGTACCAGTGGCAGGGCGCCGCCCCTAACAACCAATCACAGCGTGCCACTTGGACCAATCGCAGGGCGCCATTCTCACCTGGTTTGCTTTATGCCAATTGTTGGTCCAAACTCAACCAAATGGGCTTCTCGAAGATAGGCCCAGTTCCTGGGCCCAAGCCTACCACTCCTCAAATGGGCCGCAGGCACCCGGCCCAAGCATCCTCTATAAAAGGAAGACTTCACCTTCTTGTAGAGATTGACCAATCTACCACTTAAACACACACATTTGTAATACATTGTATCTCATCTTTATATTTGTAATCGTTCAAAGCAATAAAGACTACCTTTTGTAGTGGACGTAGGTCAAAGAGACTGAACCACTTACATCTCGTGTATTTGTGTATTGTTTCTTCAACCTTTCTTTATTTAACGGGCTACGGATCTAGTCTCGTTGTGGGCAAATGATTTTATCCTGAAGTGAACACGAGTAGCCACCCCACATTCTACCTGAGTCATACTCGTTGTTTCTTCAAATGGTAACAATAGAAATTAACTAAAAACAACAATAAAGATAACAAGCACTCCCGGGTTCGGATATGTAAGTACTAGATTTCTAAAGTGAATATGACAAGTTTTTACTGCAAGAAACGCTAGGACAGAGAATCAAAACTTAGGCATCAACAAATAGCAACTAGGCCCTAAGTATGCTTCTTTATCTAGTTCACCAAATCCTATATGTCAAGTTAAGGCATAAATGACTGAATTCATCTCTATGGTTTACGCATACAAGAAACATACACAAGATCCAATCCAACATCAAAATTTAATTGACGGAATTCATTCCTATGGCTCTAGCACAACATAAACATCCACAAAGTTCAACCCGATATCAAGGCAATTAATATAACAATTATCTCTTACAGTAAATGTCACGAACACAATCATAATAACTACATAAAAATCCAGAAACTTACAAACCTTCACCCGGAAGTGAAGGGAAACTTAACCAATCATGGTTTTGGATGGACAAGCTTCAATCTGTTCACGAACATGTCACTTGTTGGTGTGAACCATGCCCCTCTCTCTAAATAATATTAGTGTTCGTCCCCTTTTCTTTTTCTGCCATCGAAGAACTCTTGTTGTGCGAACCCCTCATTGCCGTCGAGCCCTCTTCTGTACGTGGCATCCTCCACGAATTATGCATAAAGCCCTTTTTATTCTTGCTTCTCTGTTACTTTGTCTAGCCCCCATGGAATTATTATTTTAGCACAAAACCCTTTTGAAAGGATGTGCTTGAAAAATTCCACACGTCCATGCAACAATCGATGTATCGAGACATAGATTCTGTAAGCTCGAAGTGGTGAAAGATGAACAAAGTTTGCAATGAATTTAATGGTTATTATAACCAAATAAAATCGAACCCGCCTAGTGGATATAATGAAGAAAATATTTTCAAAGGCGATGCGTAAGTATAAAGGAAAGCATATGAAGGCTTTCCTCTTTGAGCGGGGTGGTAGATTTTGAAAACCAAAACAAAGTGGGCAACAGTCCCAAACGAGGTTCTACGCACCAAACGTAGTAAAACTTCTGAGCATGGAAGTTATAGTGTGGGAGGCTCGACCGGTCATTGTCGCATCGATATCAACGAGGAGGCGGAGTTTGACGAGCCTCCGATTGAGGAGGAGCAACGTCCCATAGGTAGGTAATTTTTTTTACATATTAGTTACAATTTTGTTTTTTTGCTAATATATATATTTCTACTAAAATAGGTCGGGAAAAATCTCGAAAGCAAGTGGCTGGAAAAGAAGAAGTCGCATCAGGGAGCGGGAGCGGTTCCAAGCTCGACGGTTTAACGGCCCAAATGGAAGCTTTCAACCGAACACAAGCCGAAAAGCTACGGGTGAAGACCGAAAGCTCAAGTTGATAGAAGAAGCGAAATAGGTTGAAGAATTTAAAATAATGACAAACAACGTAACCAATATTTCGAAAACCGACGTCGAGTTTTGGAAAAAATGCAAGAAAAAATACGTCAAAATGGAGCTAGATTTTTAAAAGTTTAGGCAATCTTGTATTTTTTTTATTTTTTTTAAGTGTATGTTTTTTTATTGTACGTATATTTTATTAATTTTAGTATTTATTTTAATTTAATATTTATTTATTCCTTTGACTTTAAATTAAAAAAAATAAATAAATAAAAAAGAGGGGAGGACTAGCCCAGATGGACCACCCCCACACCCTTGGGTAGTTCACTTTTGGAGTAGTACTACCTGTCCCTCCTTGATGTTGATGATGTGACAGCTTTTGTAGAGGATAGTGTTATCTTGAAGGTCCGTCCCCACACCCATTAGCCTTATAGATTGCATAACGTTTGTAGAATTGTGAAAAAATGCATAATACTTTAATTTATTACAATTTGTGTGTGAATATATATTTATTTAGTTATGAGATCATGAATACATTTGGTTTGATTTGTATTTGTGTGTTTAATTATGGTAATCTCAAAAAGGCACTTTTTAAAAAAATATGTAGCAAAGTCGCGACAAAGAATTGTCGCAAAACATGGTGGTTGCAAAACAGAGCTGTCTCAAATTGGCAAAACCCGTTTACAACTTTCGCAATAGGGCCACAACAACAGGTGTTTTTTCCACCACATGTTCGGTCGCAAAACGGTCGCCATATGGAAATTGAGACCTTTTTTACGACTGAATATGTGGTCTCAAAAACCCAATTCTCTAGTTTATATTATTTATAAATAATAGTCGAACTAGAGCTTGAAAAACTACTCAAATATTAAATAGAACTAAAAACGAGCCAAGCTTGACCTTTTGTTTACACCCCTACCATGACTACTTTAAACATATAAAAAACCAATACAAAATGGAGAGACAATCAGATTCCAAATATTTTGCAAATGCATAATCTAATACATAAGGATGGAACATCTGCGACCCAACTACAATTAACAGCACTCAAAAAGGAGTGCATATGTTTGCTACCGAGGATACAACAATGTTATCATGTATTCATCAAATGAAGAACCAGTGTCAAGTTTACTGTTAGTCTCCTCTTCCGTATAAAAAGCAGGTTGTTTTGGTGGAGGCAAATCACTGTCACTAACAAGCATTAGAAGCACTGATAGCATAGTTGGCCTATCCTTCGCATGATGTTGCACACATAATAGCGCTACATGTATTGATCGTATAACTTCAGGGACCTTACAGGAGGAGCGTAATGATTCACTCATAAGTTCAATAGACTTGCCTAGTTTATAAAGTCTCCATGCCTACATAAGACCAAAATCCATATCTTAGTTACACTAGACGAGTGTTGTTTAAAAGAACCGAATGCGATGTTGGGATATAGTCCACCAGTTTAACTTACATGTCCAAGAAGGTTGTCGCTATGGTCTTCATGAGAGAATTCTCTATTTTTCTTACCACTCACTATCTCCAACACCAAAACACCAAAACTAAATACATCCGACTTTATAGAGAAATGTCCGTGTACTGCGTACTCAGGAGAAATGTAACCACTGTATCACAGTAGAAACACAAAAAAATTGTTAATTTAATTTTCTCTGTTTATTTCCTGTGGAAAAAGGTCTTAAGAGAATATATTGCATCATATACTGTAGCTAGGTTCTTACTATGTCCCGACCACTTTCTTCGTCTTGGAGATGGTATCATGTCCTACAAATTTTCTAGCAAGTCCGAAATCGGATATCTTTGGATTCATGTCAGCGTCCAGCAATATGTTACCTGCCTTGAGATCTCTGTGGATGATTTGCAGGCGGGAATCTTGATGTAGATAGAGAATACCACGAGCCATCCCTTGTATGATACCAAAGCGCTGAGGCCAATCAAGCATTAAGCTTCTTGTTTCATCTGTGCAATTTCAAATACTACTGTTTATGCTACTGATGTGTCAATCTGATAAGAAATACTACAAAATAAAGAGGACCGTACCAAAGATAACCGAGTCCAAGCTTTTGTTAGCCACGTACTCATAAATCAAAATCATTTCATTTCCATGGATGCAGTATCCAAGCAGCTTCACAAGGTTCCTATGCTGAAGTTTAGAAATAGAAATGAGTTCATTCTTGAATTCTTCGATCCCCTGTTGAGACGTGTCTGATAGCCTTTTCACAGCCACTTCTTGTCCGTCTTCCAGCACACCCTATAAGATTTAATTTTAACTTACACAATTCTCTATAATATTCCGTACGCTTATCTTTCTACTACAGAACGAATCAATTAACTACCTTATAAACGGGACCAAAGCCACCTTCCCCAATCTTATTGGACACACTGAAGTTATTTGTGGCCTTTGCTAGTTTATATAGGCTAATGAATGGTATATCACCAACATGCTGTGTCCGGACACCTGAATTCTTTTTATCAAGGGCATATTCCATGTCCCCTAATTAAAGAAAGATATGTCCAGTTACTCTCTACATTACATAGAAATAGTGCAGATGATGAAATAGTGCACATAGAAATCTTAGTGTATTAATTTAATCAAGGACTCAGTTGTGTTACCTTGTTCTTTCATCTGAAGCCTTTTATTTCTCTTTCTGAATGCATAAGCTACTGCACACAGAAATAGTGCAGATGATGAAATTAATAAGACACTGATAACTACTCTTTTCCTTCGGTTGGATAAGGACTGGTGACCTGCCATTGGAAGACAGTAACTGTTAGCAAGATTTAGTCGACAAAGATCAAAGGTAATGAATAAACATGTGTACCTGCTAACTCAGAGGCAGCTGTTCTTATGTAAATATTATGATCTGCATCATAATCTCGGATATCCATTAGCTCATCAAACCATAGCAAACATCCACTTCCCCCGTTACTGATGTCCAAATTTGCATAAGCGGTACAGTTACAATTCATTCTGCAAGTAATTTCACATTCTGTAAGGGTCATGCTTACATTATACCATGCCCTTCGTGTATCTGGTAATTTGATTCCTGTAGTTTTCCGAAACCCGTCTGCATTCACATCCCCACAATTCAAAGGCGTTCTGCGTTTGCATCCACTTGACCAATCTGATGCGTCCCATTCTTCTGGATTTTTTGGTTCAAAACCTGGCATACAAGTACAAGGCGGACGCTTGTTAACGCTGCAACTTCCATAAGGACCACAGACCGCAAAAAGATCACAACTATCGATCTTAAGATCTCCATACACAATCCACTCTTGGGTTCGCTCGATCCAATGCAATAACTGCGTCTTTCCATCCCAGGTCAAAACTATTCTTTGAAGAACCGAAGTTTTAAGCTCATATCTATAATATATTTCCTTCTCACCAATAACAAACTCGCAGGAGTAAATTGGATCTTTCTTCTCGATTGGACCGCCACTGTACCCAAGCCCATTCCATGGTCCAAGTCTTGATATTAAAACATGATCTTGCCACCCGAAAATTTGTGGATATCCATTTGTGTCTAATATATCACTATACAAACCGGTAGAAGGATCATCAGGACTCTTCCAAGAAGTCACAGACCACTCTTTTCCTGTAATCAAATTCTTCCCGAACTTCATTCCTGGCAGAAATGTGTCACCAAGATAATCAAAACTTTGCCATATCATATTTTTATTCTTATCACTCTCCCACACAACAAGATTTCCAGAATCCAGAAGCTGCATAACCGGATTTATACTCCGCCCAGATACCGCTGATTTGGATGACCATATCATGATGTTGCTGCCATTTAAAATCTCAATAATTCCATCTCTACTGACCTTGAACATACCCAATTTGTCGGTAATCGGTATGTCCCTGTTAGCAACCCATACAGCAGTACAGATTGATATCTGTTTGTACCATATCCCCAAGTACCGGTTCTTGGAGTTTCCAGGACTAAAAAATCCCAGTTCAAACATGTTTTCGTTAGAAACAATGGTTTTACCATCTTTGATTGGTTGATCTGCATAGATGGTATCTAGTGCAGCACAATATGATAAGTACAGTACTAGAGATAAAAGAAACAAACAAGAATACATGTAGGGAATGATCCTCATTGATGGTACAGAGCAATTTTTTTTTTTTTTTTTTTTTTTTTACTTTGCATGTTTATTGTTCATAAAAGGTGAGAAACTTAAAGTCATGTTAAAAATTTTTAAATAGTTGACGTGGATGGACATTAAAAGTCCAAGTCGACTGCATGATTGAGTTCATTGGTTAAGTCGTTGGGCATATGATCTGATGACACTTGGTGTAATCTGATCGATTGTTTGAAAAATAATGATATTTTTAATACAATAAATTTTGTGGTGTGCAGCCATCCATTGCCAAAAGACAAATTTGACCAAAATTTAATATAACTTGAACTTATACTGTCAGATATTTGAGCCGACTCGTTTTGAATAAAATTTACGCCAAAAACCAAGACCAACAAAAACAATACAAGAAAATAAGCACAGGTTTGTATTATATTTGATACGACTCATCGAGAAAATTTACGTTAAAAGGTAAACCAACTTGGATTTATGACGAAATGTACTTAAAAATAAGCATGTAAAAAAATATTGTTGTTTAAGTTATAGAATGATACCACGCGTTACGCCGGAGTCGAAATGTAAAGCAACTCCAATTTATACCGCTTAGTGAAAACGTATTATATTTGATCTACTCGTTTCCGAACAAAACGTAGACCAACAAAAAAAAAGTACATAAAAATAAGCACATAAACTTGAAGGGGTCAAAATGGCATTTTACAAAGTGTTTAAAAAGTTGGGTTTGTAAGTGTCAATGCTTGAAGGGCCAAATACAAAACAAAACTATTGTTGAAAATTTTACAAAAACAACAATAAAAAAATAGAGGTGTCTTAAATACTGGTCGATAATGAATTCATTTTTTCTTGTGCAACACTTTTTAGTGAATGTTGTAATCCCTTTTAAGGGTTGTGTATGAGAATTCGATGTCCACAAGTCTTGTACGAGTAGCAAAAATATTCAATCTATATTTAACAAATTTCTTTGTACTTATGGTATTTTATCATTAGCTTTGGAAGTTTTTCAAAAAGGAAAAACTTGATTTTTCACATCTCATTCAAAGTTTTCATCTTTTGCAAATCTTACCCCAAACTTGATTTTTCATTTTTTTTTTTTCATTCAAAGTTTTCATCTTTTGCAAATATAACCTCTCTAATTTAATTTTTCACTTCTAAACCAAAAGTTTTCATCTTTTCAATTTAACCCAACACTTTCTTACTTCCGTATTTAGTCTACTTTTCATCTTTCGCAAACTTTTCGTGCGTTTCATTCTACATTTTGCGAGTTAGCATGCCACAACGTACGTGTGTGGTTTAACATTTTTTAAATAATATCAGTGTGTGTGGGGTTCAATGTTTTTAAATGTGTTAGTTAAAATTAGCGATTGTAAATTTTACGTAATATTAATGTATAATCAATTGTGCTGGTATTTATGTCTGGTTGATATGCCACAAGCTCCCGGGGCAATGCCCATGAGCAAAATCCTAATATTCCTGAACATATAAACTAGCGGTACAAAAAGGAGCCACTAATTAGTTTATTTGGCTAAAAGACAAATATGTTTTGAACTTTAAAGAGACAAAACTACATAACCTTTTGTTTTACTAAAAAAAACGAGTGTTTTCAGAAATTTTCTTGAATAAAAAACTTTTATGCAAATTATTAATAAGAGGAATGGTTTTTGGAAAAAAATTAATTACATGATTTTTTTTTTTTTTGAAAAGTATATCTTTTCTCTTCATCTTGAATACGAGTGATCAAGGATGCTTCTTTATAAGGGTTCATATGTTGAAACGTGAAATCTTTATCTAGGATATGAGCTTACCTGGTTTACTTCTTTATAAGGATACGAGTGTCTCTTTATATGAGTGATCTTGAATACGAGTGATCAGGAATGCTTCTTTATACGAGTGTATTGGATTGAAACTTCAAGTTGATCCGAGCTTTTCGAGTGTCTCTAACCTTTCCATTGGGTTGCGAGTATCAGGGATACTTGTTTACTATTGGGAGAAGTTACTTGAAGATGTTTGTTTTACTTTATGACCAGGTCTTGCGATCATTTAGGCTTTTTTAATGATTAATAGAAGATATTATTCCGTAAATATATCTTTAGCATAATTGTCAGTAATTGTAAATTGATTGTATCCATATTTACGAGATCTCGATTGATCTCATCTCTTATATTTATACCAATAGACATGGAATGAGAAAGGCAACGATTCATAATTATTCTAGCATGGTATCACGAGCCTAACCCTACCCTACCCTCCCTTCTCACCGCCGCCGGTTCATCTCCATTCCTTCTTCACCGTTGGCCTTCCCACCTCCCTTCTTTCTCATTCCTTCTTTGTTTCTCACCATGGAAACCAAGCTGCAACCTGCTATGACAGTTGCTAACATAAAGAACTTCATACCCATCACCCTGGAGGTCAAATCTTCCCAATATTCAGCTTGGTCAGAGTTGTTTCGTATCCATTGCAGAGCCTTCCAAGTTATCGACCATCTCTCCCCAAGACCCACCACACACTACTACAAAACTAAGCAACTGCCACCAAAATTTGCTACCAAAAAACACAGTAGCAAATTTTGCAATATTTTTAAAATAACTTGATAATAAGGTAGCTAAACGGTAGCAAAATATTTTAAGAAAAATATAAAAAAAATAATAAAACCCTAACACACGCTGAATTATAACTAAATCTAAACTCCTAACCCTAAATCTAAACTTCGGCTAAATCTCCACCATAACACCACTTCCATCTCCACTCTAACTGCCATTGATCTATCTGTAACCTCTCGTCACCGTCACTGAAGCTATTAATATGAGGAGTTGTTACGATATAGAATAGTTAATTGTGTAATTGTATAAAGAATAATAGTATAGGGACTGAATGTGTAATGTTGTCAAAGATGTAACAGACTTCACAGTCTATAAATAAGGCGCGAAATAACAATAATAACTACCGTTTGATTGTGAAACCTTCTTCTCTTTTGATTCCATCATTGGTATCAGAGCCAGCCATCCTCGGCTGCTCTGACCATTCTATCTTTCATAACCGTCGTTAACCACCATTGCTCAGATCACCTTCTCCGGCGAACTCTTTCTTCTCCGGTGAACTCTGATCAATCTCATTTAAAGTCATTCAAATCTTTCGTTTCAATTCTTGTTCCATCGTCTTACTCTGTTCATTTCTTTAGCTGGGATTAATCAATTGTGATTAATCTGTTCTTGAATTGATAAATTTCTGATTAAATCAATGCATTTCATTTTGTTCCTGATTTGATCAAATCGTTTCATTTCATTTCATTTCTTTGTTCAATTCATTCTTTTAATCCATCGATAATGCAATGACAACTCGTAATCGATCTAAATCAAACCCTGATACCACCCTAAAGAAAACACTTGAAGAACATTCATTGACCCTTGTAAAAATTGATGCACAATTGCAGAAGAATAATGCTTAGTTTCAAAAAAAATGACCAGAATATAGCTAACAATAACATGGTGTTGGCTAAATTGACCGAAGAAATCACTAAGTTGAATAACATTAATGGGTCAACAACCATTAATGGTGGAAAGACTATGGTGTTGACTAACATACAGGACCTAACAGATCTCATAGACTTGGTAAAATCGAATTCCCCAAATTTGATGGATCCAATGTAGATGACTGGATTTACAGGTGTGAACATTATTTCTCCATTGATGACACACCAGAAGACTACAAGGTGAGATATGCAGCCATGCACATGGAAGGTAGTGCAGTTAAATGGCATCAATCTTTCATGAAGATTAAAGGGTTACAATTAATGAAATAAGTTGGAAAGAATATCTTGAAACAATTGTTTCCAGATTTTCTGATATTCTTTATGAAGATGCCATGGGAGCCCTCACTTCAATTGGTCAAGAAGACTCTTTAGAAGACTTCTGTACTCTTTTTGATTCCTACCTACTCAAAGTATCCATACCTGAACCTTATACTGTAAGCATCTTCTTGAAAGCCTTGAAACCAGAAATTAGTGGTCCTGTAAGGTTGTTCCAACCAACCACCATGAGTCTAGCCTATCACCTAGCTAAAATTCAAAACCAAGCCAACAAATCTCTTTCCTCAAGACTACCCTCTCGTTTTCCTACCCAATTTAACAAAACCAATACCAACAACTCCTTCAAAGCACCCATTACTACACACCATCTTCCTTTATTACCTACACCTACATCACTTAATTCCAAGAAATTACCTGACAACATTAAAACCCTATCAAGAAGAAAAATGAATGAAAAAAGGGCCAGAGATGAATGCTTTGGCTGCAATGAGAAGTATTCATCCACTCATCAGTGCAAGAATAAACAGATTTTTATACTAGAATTGGATGAAGAAATGGAAGAGGAAATTGGGGCTCTTAATATGAATGTAATGGATGAGAGACAGACCCAAGAACCACACATATCCATTCATGCCATCATTGGCATCCCATCTTTCTCAACCATGAGAATTATTCAGATAATTGGCACTAAACAGTTGCATATTTTAGTTGATTCAGGATCAACACACAATTTCATCAATGAAAAGTGGGCCAAGAAATTGGGTTATAAAATGACCAAAATCATTGGAATGAAAGTTTCAGTGGCTAATGGTGAAGCCCTTGAATGTGTGCAGATGTGCAAAGACTTCCAATGGTCTATGCAGGGCCTATGATATAAGGCAGATGTGTTAGTGGTCCCTTTACAAAACTATGATATGGTTTTGGGCATCCAGTGGTTGATGACCCTAGGAGATATAAGTTAGAACTTCAAGAATTTAACAATGAAATATCAAGTTGGTGATAAATGGCATGAACTCAAAGGTTATGCAACCAACAGTGTCACTTTGTGTTCAGCAGAAACGTTGGACTATCTGTTGGATCACAATGATGAAGTGACATCAGCCCAACTATTGAGTTTACAAGATGGGGAAGGGACGGACCAGTTTCAACACTCTGCAATGATCAAGAAGCCTGAAGCCAATGAAGATGTTAATCAGGCCATTGAAAAGATATTGGTCAAATTTGAGGATGTCTTTCAAACCCTACTGGATTGCCTCCCAGTAGAAGTTGTGACCACAATATTGTGTTATAAGATGAAAAAGTGGTGATCAATGAAAGGGTATACAGATATCCAGGTGTTTAGAAGGATATAATTGAGAAATCAGTCCAAGAAATGGACACTAGAGTTATAAGAGCCAGTTCCAGCCCATTTGCCTTTCCAGTGGTCTTAGTCAAGAAGAAAGATGACAGTTGGAGATTTTGTATTGACTATAGGAAGTTAAATGGTGCCACAGTGAAAAACAGGTACCCGATTCTCTTAGTAGAAGAGCTTTTTGACGAACTACAAGGGGCTACTATCTTTTCTAATTTGGACTTGAGATCTGGCTATTACCAAGTCAGAATGCATGATCTAGATATTGCTAAAACTGCTTTCAGAACTCACCAGGGATTATTTTAATTCCTAGTAATGCCCTTTGACCTCACTAATGCACTAGCTACCTTCCAGGCCTTGATGAACTCTATATTTCAGCAATTTTTGAGGAAATTCATTCTGGTTTGATGACATCCTCATTTACAGCAGAATATTGGAAGATCATTTAGTTCATCTTGACGTAACCCTGACTCTTTTCAGAAAACACCAACTATTTGCTAAGAAATCTAAATGTAGTTTTGGTGGGGATACTGTGGAATATTTAGGCCAGTTAAGAGGATTTCTTGGGTTGGCATGGTATTACAAGAGATTTGTCAAGTCCTTTAGAATATTGGCAAGGCCTCTAACTTATTTACTTAGAAAAGATCCTTTCAAATGCTCTGATAAGGCAACTCAAACTTTTGAAAATTTGAAACAAGCTTTGAGTACACCACCTGTCCTGGCTTTGCCAGACATGACTGTTCCTTTTACCCTTGAAATTGATGCCTCATCAATGGGTATAGGAGTAGTATTGATGCAGCAGGGGCATCCAATAGCCTTCATTAGTTAAGCTTTGCCCCCTAAACAATAGACCTTGTATGTGTATGAGAAGAAATTGATGGCTATCATGTTTGCAGTCCAACACTCGAAACATTATCTAACCAATAATAAGTTCCTTATAAGGACTGCTAAATAAGCCTCAAGTTTCTGTTAGAACAAAAGGTCAACACATCACTGCAACATGTGTGGTGTTTAAGATGATGGGTTTGGATTATGACATTGTGGATAAAAAGGGTAGTGATAATTTGGTGGCAGATGCTTTGTCAAGAGTTCATGGTCCTACCTTACTTCCAATTAGCCTACCAACCTTTGACCCAAGCCTTCTCAATTGAATTAAGGCCTCTTGGCAGTGTGATGATGATTTGAGGAAGTTAATGGCTAAACTACAGGAGGGTAAAATGGTTAAAATTATAATTGGGATGGCCAGTTATTAACAAAGAAGAACAGATTAGTTATGGGGCAGGACAAGCAATTGAGGCAAGATATAATTCATTTATGTCATAACACTCCCTCTTCTAGTCATTCAGGGGTACATGTGACTCTACAAAGAATAAAACAGTTTTTTACTTGGAAGGGCATCACTAAACTGGTGAGACAGCTGATCAAAGAATGTGACATATGTCAGAGAGGGAAGTATGAAACAATAGCTTCACCAGGTTTACTTCAACCTCTTCCTATTCCTTCTTACATCTTTACTGACATAAGTATGGATTTTATTAGTGGTTTGCCTAAATCAGGGGGAAAAGACACCATTTTTGTGGTGGTAGAAAGGCTGACTAAGTTTGCCCATTTTTTCCATTTATCCCACCCATTCTCTGCCACTATAGTTGCCCAAGCCTTCTTAGACAATGTGTTTAAACTACATGGCTGGCCTAATAGAATTGTTTCAGATAGAGACCCATATTCATAAGTAATTTTGGAAGGAATTCACTAGACTACATGGTATTTCCTTAGCCATGTCCACTGCCTACCATCCCCAATTCGATAGGCAGAATTGTTATAACTCACATAATTAACATATAAAACAGGCATAAACAGTCTCATAATAGGGTTGAATTAGGCTTAAATTACTGATATTGGGTGCTTAATTCATTCCTATTTGTATTTCTCAGCAAACTGGAGCTCCAAGCCGGAAGCAGAGGATTTTCAGGCAAAAACTGGATATTCTTAAGGATACGAGACTTGCAACATGTTTCCCGTATGTGTGAAGACCTTTTCGGGACTTAAACACTGATAAAATTGACCCGGGGTTTTTCTAAGCACGTCCATGCTTACTGGTACAAGGGCCCCGCACACTAAAAGACAAAGCAGCAAACTTGGAGGACAAGAAAAAGCTTCTCAGGGACAAAAATGTGGATAAGAGACAAGGAGTACAAGCTACAACCACAACCTTGTCTCCCACATGCAAGATGTTGAAAGGGACATGTTTGCCTATTTCCCTATAAATAGCAAGCTAACCCCACCATTTGAGCATCCCATTTCATTCTTTCTTGTGCCTTCTTTGGTTGGCTTCCAAAGGTCTTGGGGTCTTGTGGGAGGCCTTAGGGCCATCCTAACACACCCAACAAGGCTAGGCCTCGTCCTACCTTGATCATCAAGGCCAAGTATGGGATCGTAGAGTAGTTATGCAATAAATATCGAGGGTCGTGAGGATCAAGAGAGCTACATATCACTTGGAGGTGGATAGCTTCTCTATGAGCAACCATGTTCTTGTGTTGTTCATGTTTTATGGTTGTATCTTTCTATCATTACGAACCCATTTCGATTTGTAGACTTTTATTATTATTACTAGTAGTTTATTTTTAGTTATTTGTATTGTCCTCTTCTTCTAATCCTTATTTGTTCATCTTTGTGACAGGTTTCCATTGATGATAACTTAAACCTAAAATGAATATTAACTTATTAGGAGAACTCATGAGCGTACCCATGGTGTGTAATAACCCATGCACTTGTGAGCACATCCGAAAATATAAAATAATAATTGATTAACTTAACTAAATAACTAGAGGTTTAATCAGCTACTGGTAGTCCGGAACTAGATCCAAGGCGAGGAAACCGGTAGTGAGACAGATCCTTTGGGCTTCTGATATCCGAACCGGGTTCTAAGCAATGGCTTCTGAAGTGGACCAGATCTGAGTGACACATTTCTAGTACTCACCAGATGATTGGGTGCTTTTCTTTATAAAGGGAGGTTTCCCTACGGGCGCACCAGTGATCTCTTGTATCATACGCCATTAGGATTATGTGCCACCTTTACCAAGGTTTTTCATCCAGTTCGGGAGGTTAAGGGTTGGGTAATTAAGTTATCATTAATTCAACCAACTTAATATTTAATTGATCACTAAATGTTAAGTGTCACAATAAAGATAAGCAAATAATGGATTCTCTATCTAGTTCTCGTTAGTACAACGCCGTTAACCAATGAGGGTACGGTCTCCTGATTCCAACTGTAAGAGAGATCCGTCGACCTAGTTCGTTAACCAATGGGGATTCGTTGTTGGCCTACTCGGGAATGACCCTAATTAGGCGAGACCCTTCGGTACGAAACGCGAGAGCTAAGACGAGGTGTACGGTGTTCCAGGTCGGAAGTGAAGCCTCCGCTTTAAGAAGAAGATGAGTACGAAGACCAGATACTTGACCGCCGTTAGAGGAGCCCGCTATACGCGAGGCCCTGGCGGAGACCCCAGGTGGACGCACGCCGGAGAGGTTTAGCATTCTACGCAAGTAGTAGCCTCCGCTTCTCTGTAAAAGAGTCAACACTTCAAGATCCCTCTCGTCTTCCTCACAAAATTAACTAACTTAAATTATTAATTCTAATAATAAACTTAACTATTAAATCAAAGGACCCCGAGATATGCATAATGTACTACTCTACTATTTTTATCTTTTTACTTTACAAAACCAAAACCTTTTTCAAAAACTATTTTTATCAAAGAATCCCTCCGTTTTATTTTTCTTTTTGAAACCCGATCAGTAAATTGATGAAAGGTTGAGAAGGGGAAAGTGTGATCCTTGGGGATACGATACTCAATACTTACCCTAGAAACTATACTATGCACGTCAGGTTCTCTGCCTCTGTGTGGGTTTTAGTTTCGAAAGTAAATATTGTTTACATTATAAATTTAAAACCTGGTAAAACCGGTTTAGTAAAAATCAGTCATTTGACCCGAACCAAACTTTCTGAATTAAAACACCAAGTTTTTTAGCACCGGGAAAATGATATCTTTTTTAATTACTAAATCCACGCACACCACAGACAGAGGTTGTTAATAGGTTTTTAATAGGTGCTTAGAGGCTTCTTTGAGGTGCATGTGTATGGGAAAGCCTAAGGAATGGAGTAAGTGGTTATCCTTGGCTGAATGGTGGTACAACACAAGTTACCACAGCACCATAAAAATGTCCCCTTTTGAAACTTTATTTGGTTATCCACCCCCTATCTTCATTCCTTACATTCCAAGAGATACAAAGGTTGTTGTTATTGATAATTTATGTAGGGATAGAGAGGAGATGATAGATGTCCTTAAACATTCTTTGCACAGGGCTAGGAACAGAATGAAGCAGCTTGCAGACAAATCTAGAACTGAAAGATCCTTCACTTTGGGCAGTTGGGTCTTTGTCAAACTTCAACCCTACTGTCAGAACACTCTAAGAGTCTCCAAACACTCCAAACTCTCACTTAAATACCATGGGCCTTTCCTTATTGTTGATAAATTTGGTCCGGCAGCCTATAAACTTGATCTACTTGATGATGCTATGATTCACCCTACATTCATTCCATGTGTCTCTCCTCAAGAAAGCATTGGGTCCACCTACCATTGTTATTCCCTTACCTAAAGCACCTAGATTTCATGCTCAACCTGCTGCAATTCTAGATAAGAAATGGGTTAAAAAGGTCACAAGGGTGCAGTTCAAGTCTTGGTTCAATGGTCTGGGTTGCCTCCTTCTGAAGCGACTTGGGAGGGTTTGCAAGAGTTTAAACTGAGATTTCCCTCTTTTGTGTTTGATGAGTCTTGAGGACAAGACTGTTGTTTAGAGGGGGAAGTATTGTTACGATATAAAATAGTTAATTGTGTAATTGTATAAAGAATAATAGTATAGGGACTTAATGTGTAATATTGTCAAAGATGTAACAGACTTAACAGTCTATAAATAAGGTGGGAAATAACAATAATAACTACTGTTTGATTGTGAAACCTTCTTCTTCTCTTTTGATTCTATCAGGATTCAACCGCTATAGATCCACCATTGAATCTGCACCGAGCAGGTATTTGTTTACTAATAATCTGTTTATTATCCACTATTGAATCTTGCTAATCGAGCAGAGCACCATTGAATCTCGATGTTTCTGCATATCTTCCATTATCACATAACAATAATAATAATAGTAATAATAATACGTTATAAAATGAAGAGTAAGAAGAAGCTAGTTTTTAATACTTATGTCTCAACATCTCCACCGATCAACTATCTCTTCATGTTATCGGATCCAGTCTTATATAAGTGCTTCGTGAAGTTTTTCTAATTCGATTTGTGTTATTGTTGTTGAGTGATTTGATATTCGTTTGACTGATGCTAAAATCCGAACATAATTTTAGTTTAGTAGTCCGATACTTCAGCTGTTGATTTGGCAATTCTGAGTTTACTAAGTGAGATGATTTGCTTGTTGGTGAATGATTTCTGAATTATAGAGATGATTTATTATGATCGAGGGCTTGAGTGATAGGATTGTAGGGGTTCTATTTGGGCTGAATTTGTATAACATGAGTAGGCTAATAGTTATTGATCAGCTTATTACTAGCGTTTAAGGATGCAAGCTTGACAGTTCTTACTTACAAGCTTGGGCATTTATCTCTTAATTGGAATTGAATATTGGGTGTGAATATACAAAGGGGTTGCGGATGCTTAGTCTTGTGATAACGTAGGGCTCTGTATGGTGTAAACGAGTCGAGGTTGTTGTTGATATGCTAATTTTGTAGAATACTTTCGCTTGTTTTTCTTTGGATGTCACAGAAGTCGGCAACGGTTGGAAGAACTGAAACAACCAAAGGGTAAGTCCGTACAATTGGTTTTTGCTTAACAGAATTGGTGCATTTTTGCTTTTACTCTTTTTTGCTTCTAGGGATCTATTTGTTTTAAAATATTTTTTGTTGTGAAATACAAGGACCAAGCCTCCTAATAAGTATATTAAAGCTAGATGGCACTTTACTAAAGCACTAATGGATGGTCGTGTACCTTTCAAGCTCGGGGATGATGATTATGTCCAGGTTAATTTTCGTTGCTGGCTAATTTGTTGAGAAGCACTAGTGTTGGGTTGACACTTACTATAGTTAAAGATGGAGGTGAGACTTGCTTGTTTGTTTAGCTGCTTGTTTCTAATTAACATGACTAGTATTTTAATCATAGCAGATTCTAACATGTAGGCAATCTATTTTCATTTCATTGTTTTTCATATGTTCTTCTTAAAGATTACAAATTGCCTTTAATTAATTTAGTTTTATCCTTTAAACTTTTGATTGCCACAGGGGAGCCATGGAAAACAGGAGCTTGAATGTATGTGCATTGATCTTCATTTTCTTTTGTATCATACATTTATCTTTTAATTTGTTCCATCGTTTTTTGCTTGTTGAGTAGATTTTCAATTCAACGCTCGTTTTGGCATCACCCGAAACTGCTATAGATGCGGATTATGCTGAAATGTGATCCGTACGCCAATTATGAATCTTTTTGCTCTCTTATAAAGATCCCAATGTCAAGAATGTGAGATCACAGGATCGAATGATCGATGAGGGTGTGTGATATTTGAGAGAGAATCTTGAAATGGAAAAGAAACAATACATATTTACAAATGAAGAGGTTCAACCCTATATATACATTTCGAATATCGGTTGTGACTTAACCGTCGTGACCCTTCAATTAACTAACATAACCGCTACTTTATATTGTGACACATCGGTTCACAATCTAATATTCCTAAACTTAGGATATCTAATAATACTTAGGATATATGTATTATATGTAACATATGGAAATCGGGAATTATATGTCTAACATTCTCCCCCTAATTCTTGATTTCCCAAGGTCTTGTTTATAATAACACTGGTCCTTCATCTTCCTCGTGTTGGATTAGATGAGCTTCCTCCTTTCCTTTTAGTTCTGGACATTTATTTTTGTAGTGTCCAAGTCCATTGCACTTGTAGCATCTGATGTTGCTTCTTTCATCTTGTGCCTGTTTATCGTAGCTTTTCTCGGACCATTTACCTTTACCACGTTGATATCCAGAATTCCTTTGATTTGTTTTCCATTTTCCACAGTGCTCGCATTTGTCTTCTTTAGCTTTTTCTTTGGTGAATAAGAGCTTACTGTGTGATTCACCTTCTTCTGGTTTCTTGATGCGTTCTTCGTATGCCTTTAATCTTCCGATGGCTTCTTGAAATGGCATAGTCTTAAGATCTGCAAATTGTTCAATTGCAGCAACAATCTGAATATACTTTTCTGGTACTGAACTGAGTAGTTTTCGAACTAGTCGTTTGTTATCAATTGTAGATCCAAGGTTGTTGGCTTGTGATACAAGTTTGCTAATCTTGCTGGTAAAATCGTCTAGCGATTCTGAATCTTTCATCTTTAATGCTTCAAATTCTGAGTCTAGCGTTTGCAATCTCGCTTCCTTGACTCTGTCTGCACCTACAAATCGTGCCTTTAAATCTTCCCAAATGTCTTTAGCATTCGTGTGATGAGCAATTTGAAAAACAAGTTCTTCGGGCATAGCTTGATAGAGATAAGCAATAGCCTTAGCATTCTTCTTTGCTTCCACTTCTCCTATCGGTTCGACTGCTTCCCAAATTCCGTGAACGTTGAAAATTGCTCTAATCTTTACTGCCCAAATTGTGTAATTTGTAGAATTTAAAACCGGGCACTGGAAGGTCATTGGCGATCCTTCTTCTTTTACAACTTTATCTTCCTTAGTCATTTTTCGTGACTTCTTTTTCCCAATCTTTGGCAACTAATCTTGTTTAAAACGGCCTACTTGTCTTTTGATCACCACTGGATTTGATCAATTCTCTGCTAACTGCTATTGATCAATTTCTTCCTGGATCAAATTTCTGACTTCTTACTGGGTACAGACCACTGGTTGTTCGACCACCACTGGATTTAATCAAACCTCTGCTACACTGCTGTTGATTAATTTCTTCCTGGATCGAACCTTCGAACCTGCTGTTCCCTAAATTTCCGTTTTCCTTTTGGCCGACAAGATTTCTTTTCTTCTTAACAACTTTATTTTTAATCAGTGAATCAAACCCAACAAAACACTGATAAACAAATCCTTTTATAATATACCCCCTCAATAATATATTATAATATTGTAGTGTTTGACTTTCAAAAGTCAAATTCTCCTACACCAAAAATCTGACCAATACTTAACCAATTTTTGTTTGACTTTTAAGAAGTCAACTTCTCCTTCTTCTATCCCACGATACCCACTGCCCAAACTCAAACAATTTTTTGATCTTCTGTTTGATCAAAAACTAGTGGAACTAACACTCCTTTGTTCCAAAAATACTAGTTTGGATCCTTATAAAAAACACGATGATCGAATACAAATCCAAACGGTTTTGGTTCTTTCTTGAACCCGGTAAAAAACAGACAATCCTTAGTATGTTTAAACGATTCTTTTGTAAAATCGGACTCTGTTTGTATGTATGAATGTCCGGAAACAATGTTTGAATATTAAAATCTTGTTTTTGTGTAAAAGAATTTTTTTGGCGGGAAAATATTTTCGAACAAAAACAGAGTATCACTTCTGTTTTCGACTTTTCTGATTTGGATTAAGTATACGTATTCGATTTCGACAAGTATGTATAGGGCAGGGATAGTATAACCGTTTTTAATCGCTTCGTTCGATTTCCTCTGTAAATCCGGTGACTCGCCGGAACTTCTGTTTTGACCGGAAACTTCTTCTCCGGTTCCCTTTCTTTTCTTTAACGGTTACCAACTTGATGTATTGATCTTTATCCACTCCGTATTGGCCTTTGAATCTGTGTTCCAATCTTTGAAATCTTTGAACACGTCCGTCTCTGTTTTTGAGTGAAACAGAGTATGATATATGATCGTCTCCTTCGTCGATGTGTCTTGTATAATCGATGGGACAATGATAAACCTTCGCTCTGATGCCAAATGTGAGATCACAGGATCGAATGATCGATGAGGGTGTGTGATATTTGAGAGAGAATCTTGAAATGGAAAAGAAACAATACATATTTACAAATGAAGAGGTTCAACCCTATATATACATTTCGATCGGTTGTGACTTAACCGTCGTGACCCTTCAATTAACTAACATAACCGCTACTTTATATTGTGACACATCGGTTCACAATCTAATATTCCTAAACTTAGGATATCTAATAATACTTAGGATATATGTATTATATGTAACATATGGAAATCGGGAATTATATGTCTAACAAAGAAACTCAACGCTGGGTTATTTGAAACTACAAACTGTGTTGAAGGCAATAATGCTTCTTCGTTGGACAAAAGGTACACTTTTTGCATCTGCCTGTTCTTGTTACTTAATTACTGTAAATAGTTTAAGACAGAAGACAAAATGAATTGACAATAATAAATAATCCTATTAATATGTCCAAGTGAAAAGTAAATTAAGGCTCTATGCATTCTATTAATAAGACTTAAATCTTTTTTGCTTATATAGTTAAATAGAAAGGTTGTATTTTATGCTTTTTTATATTTACGAAAATTTAAAAAAATCAGAAAATATTGTACCTGTATTGTTTTCAGCTCTAGTAATTACATTCAGGATACCATTCTTTTAGTTTAAAAATTCTTCTATAAGGTCATACCATAATTAACAAAGTATTGGATAATTCTTAATGGTTAGCTGGGAAGAAGTGAAGTTGCCTATTAATGTCTTTTATGCCTGTCATGTAATATTATGTTTTAAACTGGTCAGCTGTGTGTTGAATAGCACTTAAGAAGTCTAACACGCTAACTGTCAACTTGGTCCTTTGATTTGATAATAGCATGATGTTAATCAGCTTTAATTTTTCTAGGCAGGCCTTTTGATTCACAGTGAGACTATTGCTAACTTACTTCCGAAAACAGTAAACCTGACCCCTGTTGACTTCTCACCTAAAGAACGAGTTCTATAAGAAGCTTGAAGCTGAATCACACTCACAGTTTAAGGTGCTTTTGCTTCTGTCTCCCATTCCTCAAATCATTTATTTCCTAATATGTGATTATTTTGTTTGCATCTGAATACATGTAATTTTGTATTTTCCTTGTAGTTGAATTTAGAACATGTCCAGCATGAAAAATACTCAAGAAAATGTAGTATTCGCTCTTTACTGATATATGCATTATACCTGACTTTTCTTACCAAAGTCTGCAATTTGTTTCAGTAAATGGTTAATACTCGAGATATTTTTTGCTTGTTGTATAATTTTAGGCGTATCAAAAGAAATTAGAGGCCTTACAAGAATTTTGTGTTTATTGAATACAGATGGTAATGTTTCAAACGGGTCAAATGGGTGAAAGTTGCCTAAAATCAACTTATAGTGTAGATTGGGTCAAACTGGTCGATTAGTGTATAGTCTTTTCTATGATTTGGTCTGATTAGTTATGGATGATATGAATTTTGTAAATTGTTTTGTTTTCTTAAAGGTTCTTTTCAATCTCTTTTGTTTTTCATTGATTCTCTTTAGTCATCCCCTATCTGTATTCTTTTGTAGGGTCTACGGCACCAACAATACAAATGCGAGAATTGCAAGTATAGTTTGTTATATAAGTCGATTCTATCATAGTTGTTTCTTATCCCTATTGATGTTGGTTTGTCATAATTGTGTCAAACGATCGGTTGGGTCGTGTCTAGCTGATGCTCAAAATTACACCAAATCCATAGTGGTAACATTTTTGATCAAATGTGCATTGGTTGGTTTGTAGATTGAGAAGCTAAACGAGGTTATCAAGGAACTCGTTAAGGAAAAGGAAGAAGATAAAGAAAGGTTCAATAGAATCATAGGAGAGATGAGGGCTCAAATGGAAAAAGAACAAGTGGAGAAAGATGCAATGCTCGTTAGGATGATGAAGATCGAGGCTATGTTTACAACTTAGGTTATTTGAATGTTCGGATTTGGGTTATTTGAATGATTTGGATTTGGTTTATTTAAATGATTTGGATTTGGTTGTTATAATTTTGATTTTGAGATTTCATAAATGATAGCAAAGTGGTGACAAAAAACCGTAGCAAAGTGGTGACAAAAGCGGTAGCAAAACGGTGACAAAAAAGGGTAAAAACGGTAGCGAAGTTGTGACAAAAAGCAGTAGCAAAGTGGTGACAAAAAGCGGTAGCAAAAACGGTGGCAAATAAGCGGTAGCAAAAATAATATGGTAGCAAAACGGTTGCAATAGGGCAATTGCCATGTGTGATTTTGCTACTGAGTTTTTTAGGTAGCAAAATGGTGGCAAAAGGCAATTGCCACCGTTTTGCGACCGAAAATACGGTAGCAAAAACCCTATTACCACCACCTCCGACCCCAAACCCATAGAAGAATCTTGGGACAGGCTTGATGCTATTGTCTTGCAATGGCTATATAGTACTGTTTCCAATTATCTTCCTAATACCGTCATCATCCCTGGCAACACCGCCTATGACGTCTGGACCACTCTTGGGTTTACACACAGCCGCTGTGATGCCTCTCTCTTCATCTTACATAGTGCAGGTCACACCGCCTACCTTCTTCTTTATGTGGACGACATTCTATTCTCCTGGTGTGAACCTGGTTGCTTCGTCTACTGGTTTACGTGAACACTTAATGTCACTTCTTTTTAAAGAATTTGCCATGAAATGGACTTCGACAATCCTTTTGGTGTGAGCCGTTCGGCGATATGCCTAATAGCGTCCAGTCGGATGAGTCTAATAGACTTTATTAATTTGCCAAAGGTGACAGTGAATGATGCTACGGGTATCAAGCAACTAAGAGGGTACCGAATAGTGCATAAATGATAATAAATGACCCAATAGATACATAAAAATAAGCAGCAAAAACGGTCCACTCCACACTTAAAATTTTACAAGAATTTTAAGTATAGAAATGGAAAAAGAGGCAAGAGAAACTAATACTCCCCCTGATAATGTCGAATCCACCAATGTGTGGTCGAAACCCACATCCTAAGGCAAGAATGTCCAAAAGGCGGCTCCATGCTAACAAGCTGTCCTAAATAGCTAGAAAATAATAAAGTAACAAAGATAAATAAAATAAAGCTACGTCCTACGATAGATACTAGCGCACCGGCGCCAGCGGGTGAAACGTGTCTAGCATGCACCAAGCATGCAAAATACCAACATACATACCATCATAATAAAAAAAGAGAAGAAAATAGTGTTTTGGGTCAACCGTCAACAACAAACCATCATAAAAGTACCACTAAAATGATCAACCCGAGACTCGGGGAAATCATACTGAATGGCTGCGGCGGGGACGTTGAGACCTAGAGCGGGAGCTGGAACTTGTGCACGAAGCCATGTGGCGGGCAAAGTCTGCCCGGAAAGCCGTAAACTCAACGGATAAAGTATCAAGCCTATCCAAGATAGTGCGGAGGATGCTCCTCCGCGACCGGTTCTGACAGCCTGCTCCGGCTCTTCCTGGTGATGATGGTCCTGCTGCTGCTGTGGTTGTATCCCAAACTGCTCCTCAAATGCAGCCTCTTCGTCCCACATCCCACTCTTGTTATCGACTAATCTGAGAACCGTGCCCACTAATTTTCCAACCCCAACATTCCTCATCACACCGGTGTCGAGTGGGCCGCCTGAGGATGAAGTACCCCCAGACTGGTGGCCAAGCAAGTAATGTAGGGTCCCCTGAATATGTGACTGGCGGTAGTAGTACCCTAACACCTTATGAAGAACTCTACTAAAGCGTGGACGCTCTGCTAAAGCGTGGACGAGGTTGCAGTGTGCACCCTCGATAATGTTGTAGAGATAGAACACTTCCCGCTTGTTGACTCCCCATGTGTTGTCCTTCCTTGTGCCAACCGCACCTTTCAGTATACACAAATGTACACTACAACCCCTCAGCTATTTTGCACTTTCATTTTTAACCCTCGCATTTTAGGAGAATGAAAAATCGCAATTTGATAAAAAATTTGTAACTTTATAATCAGATGTTCCACATTTTATACTCACACATACACCGAGCACGTATATATATTTTATAAACACATGATACCCGACACTCAAAAATCTCAATTTCAGTCCTAAAACAATTTGGAAAATTGATGGAAACAAGTCCGGAAGCTAAAATAGATTTACAACATTTTTTGTGGAATATATTTGTCCCCACGGACCGCGGGGATATCTCAATCCCTCCGCACTTCGCGGAGCAGCTGTCTGTAGATTTTCTTCTTTGCATTCAATGTTTCTCGAGCTCTGTCCAATCCCGCCCCCAATGTAACTCATAACGCATTTCTAGACCAACATTTCGGTCCCCAATCCTCCTAACATGTTCCCTTGACCCTCCAACACTCATTTATTGCACCACAGCTCACTTTTTTTATAATAAAACCCATATTGACCCATCATCTCAAACACACCTCATTCATCCGTTTTTATTACAATAAAAAACACAAACACATTCCTCTCATATGCTCTACCTTTTCTGCACTTGAAGTTCCGATTATCATAAAAACGAATTTGGAAGCTTATTCTTCGGGTTTTATTTCGGTTTTCTATCATCATTTTGGCTATCAAAACTGTGAGTTTTTCCAATTATTTTTGCATACTCTCTCATTATTATCGTTAGAACAATAGCTCTCTATCTAGTTTATCAATCATTGTCTCTAAGGGTTCCACTTGCAAATATAAGGTTTAGGGTGTTCTAGGCTTTTTGAGGATTTTTGAATTAAAAGTTTATAGCACTTTAAAAATTCATAACCCATTCGTTACTGATCCAAAAATTATGAAACTTGATAGACACTTTCATATGACCGGTTAGAAGTTTTAAAAATTATTTTGGGATTTATAGACATTATTTAGTATTTTTAATGATTTTATGTTGCTTTAATCATATTAAATTCATATAAAATCAAATGTACGTCCTGTGCTGCAGAATATGTCTTGTCTGTCCTTTTGGTCGGGCACGGGCGTGCCCATCAATGAGCACAGACATGCATGTTGAAAACTTGCTTTTCTTGTCTCCCAAGTTGGCTGCTTTGTCTTTTAGTGCGCGGGGCCGTCGTGCAAGGGAGCATGGGCGTGCTTGGTCAACCCCGGGTCAATTTTATCATCGTTTAAGCCCTGAGAAGGTCTTTACACACACTTGGATCATGCTTCATGTCTCTTATTCTCAGGAATCTCTGGTTTTAGCTGTTTTTACCCTATTTTCAGGTTGGAGCTCCAATTTCATGATAAACACAAATAGGAACAATTAAGTAGCTATAATCATTGATTTAAGCTCAATTTTGCCCTATTATGAGACTAATTATGCATGTTTTCTATGTGTAATTGATGGCAAATCAGCAGTGGTGGTGGTTGGCAAAGGTGGAGTTAGGACTTGGGTTTGTAAGTGGTGAGGCAGAGATCTAGGGATTTCAGCGGGGCAAAATGGCAATGGAGGTTGGGGTTTCAGTAGTTGTGGTTGTGCAATGATGGTGTATGGTGGTAGTTGGGTGTTTGTGTTGTCAAGAGAAAGGGGGTGGAAAGAGGAGGGTTGTGGCAGTGAGGTGGAGACTCTACATGTTGTTGTGATAGTGAATGTGGTGAGTTTTGTCTAGGTTTTGTGGCCGCTTTTAAAGGGGGAGGATCAACAACTGGAGTTGGTGTCGTGAAGTCAGTGGTGTTGGAAGGTGGTGGTAGGTTGGCGGCAGTGGTTGCCAGGATATTTGAAACACGAATTTAAAAAAAAATTACACATCAGCATGCCACCTCAGTAAAAACAGGCCATGTAAAAAAAAACTAACTGGGTTGGTTTCTTGTTAGTTTAGGCATGACACAAGAAAGGAAATTTAAAGTATAGTGTGGTGGTGAGCAATTTGTCAGTTGAGGGTGGCAACGGCCAATAAGTGATCATTTGGATTATTAAAATCCAATTTCCCTTTTAATTAGGATGTAGCCTAGTGATAGAGGGATCAAACCCTCTTGGAGGAGAATGAGACTGGAATCCCTCAAAAGGTGAAAATAGGGGTGGAAAGTTTAGTTGTTCAAAAAAATCCTAGTAATGTTCATATATCTCTTTTGCTTATTTTTTAGCCATCCATCTCGCATTTTATCTTGTTTTTTACCCATAAATATAAAAATGGCAAGTTACATAAGGATAGCGGGAAGACGGGCAACAAGTGGCGGCGTCACCCCTTTCTGAATAGCAAACCCATTTAAAAGCATGTAATTGACACCGCCACCCCTTTCTGAATAGCAAACCACATTTAAAAGCATAATTAATATAGAGAGATCTATCCTATGCGTTGTTGTTTTACTAAATGGTGATGACATATGTCATCGGATGTAGTTAAAAATGCGATGCTATTTGACATTATCAACAAGAGATGGCACAACTATCTATTACACCCGATAAAATGGTGGGGGTGCATAACTAACTTTGTGCTCCAATTCATCAAGCCCCCACAAATGCGTTCGAATTAGGTGAACGAGTGCTATCAACTTATCAAAAGGTAAGAGCACAAATGACGTGAATTGTGGGGTTTCAGTCTAATTTTGTGCTTTTGTACAAATGCTCAAGTTTTATTTCTGAATAGGAAATTGCATCATCTTCATCTAAAGGTAACTTCATAGGTTTTGTTGACTTGTGGAGGTCCATCATATGAGAAGTTAAGCACTTCATTCACAAGAATTTTCTATAACAACATAATTGATAGAGCAATTTGACTGCACAAATCAGTTTTAAATGTCAATGAATCACTTGGGTTAAGAACATCATGTCAACTTTTGCCATTTAATGGAGAGGAACTATATGCATGTCAGTTGTTTAAAAGATGAACTATACATTTCATGTGGGTAGAAGAAGCACCTCCTAGGGGTCTTATCCACTTTGATGATTAAACATGCTTTTATGTCTAAAGAATCTTAGCTAGTGCATCTTGTAATTCAATGAAGAGTAGTAGTTTACTTTTAGTTTTGGCAATAGAGGTAGATCCTATCAGGCCACAACAAATATCAAATTTGTGTCTTGTCGATTCTGAAATGTGAACGCCGCTATTCTTAATTAAGCGGTGTTTGATTTTCTAACAAAACTGATAATGTTACTCTGATTTTGATGTACGAAACAATTAGATTCTCAATGGTTCACATATATAGCGGAAGTAACTGAAGTACAGAAGGTTGGAACAATATGTGACCTGGCTACAGTTAACATCTATAAAAACTATGAGGAACATTGGGATACATTTGCTTCCTACCGAGGATACATTAGTGTTATCATGTATTCATCAAATGAGGAAACAGAGTCAAGTTTACATGCATCCTCCTCTTCAGTGAAAAAAGCAGGTTGTTTTGGTGGAGGCAAATCACTGTCACTAACAAGCATTAGAAGCACTGATAACATAGTTGGCCTATCTTTTGCATGATGTTGCACACATAATAGCGCCACATGTATTGATCGTATAACTTCAGGGATCACACATGATGCGCGTAAAGATTCACTCATAAGTTCAAGAGACCGGCCTTGTTTATAAAGTCTCCATGCCTACATCATGAGACCAAGATTCAAGCTTTTTGTATATTGTAAAAAACTTGTTGTTTAAATGAAGCAGTGATCTTGATGTTGGGATTTAGTCTTAACATATTAACTTACATGTCCCAGAAGGTTGTCACTATGGTCCTCATGAGAGAATTCTCTATTTTTCTTACCACTTACTATCTCCAAGACCAAAACACCGAAGCTAAATACATCTGACTTTATAGAAAAACGGCCGTGTACAGCATATTCCGGAGAAATGTAACCACTGTGGCATAGTAAATTACAAAAATAAGAACACGTATTAGTCTCATTTTCTCTTTTTTTTTTACGTGGGAAAGGTTTTGAAAGTAATATATTGGATCAAATTTTGTAGGTACTTACTATGTCCCAACTACTTTCTTTGTCTTAGCAATGGTATCATGTCCTACGAACTTTCTAGCAAGGCCGAAATCTGATATCTTTGGATTCATGTCCCCGTCCAACAATATATTACCTGCCTTGAGATCTCTGTGGATGATTTGAAGGCGGGAATCTTGATGTAAATAAAGAATTCCACGTGCCATTCCGTGTATGATCACAAATCGTTGAGGCCAGTCAAGCATTGAACTTCTCGTTTCATCTGTACAATTTGAAATAACAAACCATGTTTCCTTCTTATATCTGTCAAGATATGCAACAACATTACTACATGAAGTCATAAATTAAGAGGTCCATACCAAATATGATTAAGTCCAAACTTTTGTTAGCCATGTAATCGTAAATCAAAATCATTTCATTTCCATGGATGCAGTATCCAAGAAGCTTCACAAGGTTCCGGTGCTGAAGCTTAGAAATAGAAATGAGTTCATTCTTGAATTCTTCAATCCCTTGTTGAGACGTGTCTGATAGCCGTTTCACAGCGACTTCTTGTCCGTCTTCCAACACACCCTAAAAGATTATAGTACAGATCATATTTGTGAAAAAAATTTCGTACTCTTTGCGTTCTGTTATGGAAGAATCAATTTATTACCTTGTAAACGGGGCCAAAGCCACCTTCCCCAATCTTATTGGACACACTGAAGTTATTTGTGGCCTTTGCTAGTTTATATAGGCTAATGAAGGGTATATCACCAAGAAGTTGTGTCTGGACACTTGAATTCTTTTTATCAAGTGCATATTCCATGTCTCCTAAAAAGATATGCAAATACTCTACATTACATAATCTATAAACTGTACTATTATAAAGATGCATAATAGCTCAGTTGTGTTACCTTGGTCTTTCATCTGAAGTCTTTTCTTTCTCTTTCTACAGATATAAGCCACCACACACAAAAGCAATGCAACTGATGAAAATGATAGTACCCTAGTGATTATTATTTTCCTTTTGCTGGAATTGGGATTATGACCTTCCATTGGCAAACTGTAGCAGTCAGCTAGTTATAGTCTACAAAAAAAAGATCACAGGTAATGAAGATACATGTGTACCTGTTAACTCAGAGGCGGCCATTCTTATGTAAATGTTATGATCTTCAACGTAATCGCGGATATCCATTAGCTCATCAAACCATAGCAAACATCCGCTTCCCCTGTTACTAATGTACAAATTTGCATAAGCTGTACAAGAACATTGCATTCTGCAAGCCATTTCACATTCTCCAAGGGTCATGCTCACATTATACCATGCCCTGCGTGTATCTGGTATTTTGACTCCTGTAGTTTTGCGAAACCCATCCGCATTCACATCCCCACAAATTAAAGGCGTTTTACGTTTACATCCACTTGACCAATCTGATGCATCCCATTCTTTTGGATTTCTCGGTTCAAAACCTGGCATACAAGTACAAGGTGGACGCTTGTTAATGTTGCAGCTTCCATAAGGACCACAAACAGCGAATAGATCACAATTGTCTACTTTAAAATCTCCATACACAATCCACTCTTGGATTCGCTCTACCCAAGTCAATATCCGTGTCCTTCCATCCCATGTCAAAACCCTCCTTTGAATAACGGAACTTATCAGTTCAAACTTCTGATATATTTCTTTCTCATTAATAACAAACTCTGATGTGTAAATCGAATTTGCTTCATCAATGGGAAGACTGTTGGCAATATCACTCAAACTCTCTCACAAATAAGATGAACACTCAAAAAGGAAGTTAACACAGATTGCTTTATTACTTCAGAATAATTGAGAGTACATAACAAGAAAGCAAATACTAGACTCCTATTTATAATAAAGATGACAACTGCTAAAAGCTATAAATCAGCTAAAGCCTGAAAACCAGGACAACCCACAACAGCCACAAACGGCTTTATTGAAAACTTCAAAATACTAGGCACGTGCATGATCCCATGCAGTTAGGAGGAACTTTGAATTACTCTTCAACACCCTCCCTTAATTCAAAGTCCCTTATTCCCATCATCCTTCTGAACTTGACAAACTTCTCCCTGCTCACAGCCTTTGTAAGAACATCTGCTACCTGTTCTTCAGTTCCACAAAACTCCAGACTAACTTTCTTTTGACTCACCATGTCTCTAATGAAATGATGCTTTAGTTCAATGTGCTTTGTCTTCCCATCAAGAACTGGATTTTTAGACAAGTGAATTGCAGACTTGCTGTCACACCATATGACTGTAGCTTCATCTTGAATAACATTAAGATCCTCCAGAATCCTCCTCAACCACACAGCCTGACATGTTGCACTTGTTGCTGAAATATACTCAGCTTCAGTGCTGCTTAAAGCAATAGAATTCTGTTTCTTGGTGCACCATGATATTAAACCACTACCAACTGAAAAAGCATATGCTGTAACACTTTTCCTGTCATCTAAACACCCTGCCCAGTCACTGTCAGTGTACCCAAAAAGCTTGACTTCTTGATTTCTTTTGTAACTTAACCCATATCTTAAAGTGCCTGCAACATACTTCAGGATTCTTTTGGCTGCACCAAAGTGATTTTTCGAAGGAACTTGCATGAATCTTGAAAGAACATTCACTGCAAAACTTATATCTGGTCTGGTATGCTGAAGGTACATCAACCCACCTATGAGTCTTCTGTAAATCACTTCATTTGTTGGCTCACTTCCATCATCTTTCCTGTGCTTTTCATTTGTGTTCATTGGTGTACTTTCATCCTTGCAGCCAACCATCCCAAATCTTTCAAGTAACTCCTCAGCATACTTACTTTGACTAATAAAGATCCTGTGAGCATCTTGATAAACTTCAAGTCCTAAAAAGAACTTAAGCAACCCAAGGTCTGTCATCTCAAATTCTTGCATCATACTATGCTTGAATTCAATCAACAGATTCTTGTTGGGACCAGAATAGATTATATCATCAACATATAGGCATACGTACATCATACCTTTGCCTTCTACCTTCTTGACATACAATGTGGGCTCACTATAACTTCTAATAAAGCCATGATCAATAAAGAATGCATCAATCCTTGCATACCAGGCCCTAGGAGCCTGTTTAAGCCCATACAATGCCTTCTTCAGCTTGTACACCTTGGTTTCATGCCCCTGCACTTCAAACCCTTGAGGCTGTTCTACATAAATGTCTTCTTCAAGAGTGCCATTTAAGAAGGCAGACTTCACATCCAGCTGATAAATCCACCATCCTTGAGCAGCAGCAACAGCTAAAACTGTTCTAATCGTCTCAAACCTGGCTACTGGAGCAAAAGTATCCTGGAAATCCACACCTTTTCTCTGAGAGTACCCTTTTGCCACAAGTCTGGCCTTGTATTTTAGAATCTCACCTTGAGGACCCAACTTAGTCTTATACAGCCACTTGAGACCAATTATATTTTTATTGCCAGGATCATCAACCAATTGCCATGTTCCATTTTTCTCAATAGACTTAATTTCTTCAGCCATAGCCAGCCTCCATTCCTCTCTGTGAACTGCATCTTCAAAGAACATAGGATCACTAATATTAAGGGCAAATTCACATACCATATAATCTTCCATTGGAGTAGTCTGCTGGTACACTTCACTCAGGGATTTAGTCTTTATCAGAGAAGAGGCTGCATCAACTGTCACTCCAGCTTCATCATTAACAGGAGTTGAGCTTGAACTGTTATCTTGGGTTGTAGAAGTACCACTTGGCTGTGATGATGTTGCTTCAGTTTGAACCGGAGCATCTGAGCCACTATCTTCATTTGTCATTTCCAATAAATCATCAAACACACTTAAGTCCCATAAGTGTTTATTTTCTTCATTCATCACCTTTGACCAATCCCATGCCATATCTTCAAAACATTTGATATCTCTTCTGCTAGTAATCTGTTTAGTTATTGGATTATACAATCTATACCCAGGTGATGGGTATGATGATCCAATCAGAATGCACTTTGCAGCAGTAGGCTCAAATTTGTGCTTCAACTGACCTGGTTTGAGCCCATAAGCAACACTACCAAATACCCTTAAACCTTCAACATCAGGTTTCTTACCAGTCCACATGTGCAATGGAGTCTTTTCATCTAGAATCTTTGTAGGAGAGATATTTAAAATATGAACTGCAGTAGAAACAGCTTCTGCCCAAAAATAACTAGGCATGCCTTTGGCTTGAAGCATGCATTGAGCTCTTTCTACCACAGATCTGTTCTTTCTCTCACTTACTCCATTCAGCTCAGGAGTGTAAGGAGTGGTAAGTTGTCTTTTGATACCATGACACTACTAGAAAAAAGGTCTTTCTTGACACGCATTGCGTGTCAAGAAAGGGGTCTGATGACAAGAAAAAGAATGTCAAGGATGGCGGTGTCATAAATTTAATATGACATATTTTGGCGTGTCATCTGTTTATGACACACATTTATGACAGTATTTATTGACACGCGTTATGACACTTTTTAATGACACCTTTTTATGACAGTTTTTTATTGACATTTTAACGACACGTTTTATGACAGAATTTTATGACGTTCTTTTTTGCGTGTCATAATTTATTAAATTTATAAAAAAAAAAATCTTGTAAAATTACAGATTTACCCTCCTAGATTTATATCCATTTTATTATATGCAAAATAATTAGCAAACTAATAACAAAAAAACATCATTTCATTATATAATCCATATTATCAAATTACAAACCAATCCGAGACAACGTTTAACGTTTACAAAAATATTGTATCGACAATACATTGCCTTCAAACAAGTTTCGGTCATTTGAAAATAAATGTCGCGGCATAGCTCGACCATTCTTCGTGAATGACATCCTATCCTCATCCGCGTAATAATTCACTTCTCCCCCAACCTGAGACAACAATAAAATTAATGCACTAGTCGAGGCCGGCCAATATATTGAACATTAGTTATGTATGGATCGCTTATCTTTACATGTTTTACACTTTAATACTTAAAAGTTTCAATCTCTATGGATTGTTCTTTGTAAAACTAATACTTTATCAGCTACTTGGCATCTGTAACTTATTAAATCTGTTCATATTAGGTTCAGTAGGCCTACAATGCCCTAAGATTAGCAATTTAGCTGAAAACAACTAACATTATCCTCATATTAATAATTAATAAAAGTAGTAAAAGAACAAAAAAGTGTTTGCAAGTGAACTAAATCAAAATGTTTTGACCCAAAGATGATTCAATTCATTACCCAAACCAACCATTTTGAAAAGTTTACGGGACCTGTTTTCATTACCTAAAATTGGTTAAAGGCAAACACACACACGCGAACACACACAAAAAAGGGAATGACAAAAGGAAGTGAAGGAATGATGAGGATTTACCTTAGCCATAGTGACAATATCAGGAATCACATCTTGGGTTTGAAACCCCAGTAATGGCTTCCTGTGCGACCAAATCCGGTTTGACTTCATCAGCAATACAAACACCACCCGCTTTACGTACCATTTCATATACCATTTTCAAGTATCCAGAGGCCAGTTCAACCGCTCCACCAACTCCCTAAAATTCAATCAAGATTCCAACTTGAAAAATAAACTTTCAACATAATATATAACAAGATTCCAACTTGAAAAATAAAATTTTAACATAGTATAAAAAGATTTCAATTTAAAACTAACCTGAATGGTTTCAGAAATGAAACCAGCAACTCTTCCTAATGTACCATGATCAATGTGATCTTGTACATCTTGAGCATATATACTAGCATCAGAGCCAAACACTCCATGGTAGGGATTAGGGTTTACAACATGATGAATTTCACCCTACAAGATTTCACAAAAAAATATATGGTATTAAAAGCAAGGTTAGCTACTGTGCTAAAATAAGTCCATGAGTGTAGAGATTGCGATTTCGGCCCATTGATCAATAGGGGTTTACTTTTTCTCTAACAGGTGAAATGCGTAAAATTAGCGAGAATGGAATGGGGTCAACAAGCCAAAAGTTTCCCAAAGTATTTTCAGAATGCATAAACATTTTAAAGATTGTAATCATATAGTTTCATAGGATCATGTCTTGTACATTAACATTTTATAAAGTTTGAAAAATAAAATGAGGTATCTGCAGGTCAACCGACACTCACTCAAATACTCCATATGTACTTTTTTTTGCCCAAACCTGTTTGACCCATTACCCAACCCCACCCAATGATTTCACTAATACCAATGGAATTTAGCTGGACACTCAGTTTTTCAAGATTTATTGAGTAGAAGTACCTGTGGTATCGGTTACTTCCATGTGTTCAAAGCTGTTAATCCAATTGTTCCAGCACTTCCACCTTGAATTGGAATCTTGTGATTTCACACAGACAGAGCAACAGCTGCCCGTAAATCTACATCATATCAGCCAAGCTTTTGAAGGAGAGTGGGTTTTTGCCTACTTTCCAGCTAGAAGATTCTATTTGTAGAATCACAACAATTTAACCTATTAGTCACAAAATACATCAAGTACAGAAAAGAATTATGTCTACAACCAATTTGTTTATCAACACACATCATAGATCAAACTCATCAAACTACAGCTAATTCGTATTCCAGTTTCAACCAATCGTACGAACACATCCAATTAATGAAAATTGTAACCCACTAGTCCACTACATTCAATTTGTAAAAAATATACAAACTTTAAATCCCCAATCAGTAGCAAAAGTACAACAAAGACATAATCATCTCCGAATGCGATTCCATCAGTTAAAACCGCAGTGAATTTGCGATCGAACTGAAACGTAACAAAACAAAACCCGTAGATCTATGCATAGTAATGCTACGACCCCACGGGAGATTTATGAATACAGTTCTCAAAAGACATGGTTTTGCTATAAAAAAAGGGAGCAACTTTGTTGCCCGTTTGCCTTCTATTTCGATTTCTAACTATTAACTCCAATTGGGATTCTATCAAACCCTAAATTAACAGCATAAAAACCCATTAGCCAACAAACAAAAAACAAAGATAAAACACGATCAGTTAGAACAAGAACAAGAAACGGACCTGATGGTGATCAATTTTAGTGGCGGTACTGTTCCAGGTAAGAACAGTAAGTTCGGGGCTAACGCCAGCGATGGTAATGAGGTTTTTAGTCTTGGGAACGTACACAGGCTGTTTGTAGATCCCAGGAGAGAGACGGATGATAGTACGGCAAGTGTCTAGAGCATAAGAAAACTATATAATTCACCTTTGACATTGGAATATCGGATGATGCATGGTGCCCTCCTTACCTTTGCTCGAACTTCAAACCGGACTTATATCTACTCTTCACTAAGGCAGAGTCAGAGTCATTACTGTAAAACGATAAGTATGCAGAGTCAGAGTCATTATTTTAGTAAATAATCCAAATAAAGAAGCATAATCTAACAGAAGATGAATACCTAAACAGATACAACTGAACAAGTAGGCAGGCTCTGAATAAGTGAAAACAGAACAAGAAACCAAAAACCTCACTGAACCAACAGCGATAGTTAGATACAGTAAAAGCAAAACAATTAACTGTCGCAAATCAAATGTTAAACCATTTATCTTTATGATACATGAACCCAGTCCTTGTAGTAGTGTCGTTTCAAATCTAACACAATCTTGTTACAGTCTATATTACGTTTCCAAAGTTAAACAATTTTGGTGAGAATGATGTTAATAACCGTCTAATATTGTTTTTGTAACACAAAGACGTTCCTATACACTTGTGCAGATTTGGTTGCATATCGATACATGATTTTCATGATTTACAAATTGGTTATAAACTATAAACATAAATTACAAAAATATCGGATATAAAAAGAACATATAAAAAAAGCAGATTATAATATTATATTAATATAATCAACCAACAAAACTTGATCTCCACCTTAAACCTAAAACCTCAATTTCAAATTTTCAAGCCAACATCGATAATCAGTCGCAAATCAAATGCTAAAGGTTTCAATCAGATTATAATATTATCTTTATAAAGGTTTCATTCGCTTATCAAAATGGAACATTATTCATGAAAGCATAACATTTTTATATATGGAAGAAACCGTACGAAACTGACCTACGCCGGCTAGTGACTCCTCGGTTCTGTCGAATCTCAGGCTCCGATGTCAAGTGACGATTCTCCTCGAAACTCCGGCGCAGGTGAGAAACAAGCAGCACTGCTTCTGGAGGAAAAAAGAACTTAGGGTTTTGTAGGTTAGGGCAAAATGCAAGTTGATCGTAATGTTGAAATTAGATCAGATTAAGAGCAGATGAAGATCTTAGGGTTTGTTGTGATCGTACCTCGAAGAGCAGATAAAGAGCAGGCTGAAATGTGTTTTGTTATGTAATGAGAGAGAGAGAGGGGAGGGTTAATGGGGAGACGCGTAGGAGAGGAGAGTGGGAAGGGAATTGGGATTTTGATGACACAAAATCATGACACCCAAGATTGTTTACTGTCATGTTTTTTTAATTATGACGGAAAATTATTGACATGCATGAAAAAATGTCAAGAAATTATCATTTTTTTTCAAAGATGACATTTTTTTTTATGACATACACTTTTGCATGTCATTAAATAGGGTATGTCATAAAAAAAGTGTCAAGGAAGGGCATTTTTGTAGTAGTGTGAAGTTCACAGAAGGATTGAAATTCATGAGACAAATACTCACCTCCCCTATCACTTCTCAAGGTTTTAATAAACTTTTCACTTTGCTTTTCAACAAGTGCTTTAAAGATCTTGAATTTACTAAACACTTCTGACTTTTTTTCAATAAAATAAACCCATGTCATTCTGCTATAATCATCAATAAAGAGTACAAAGTACCTGCTACCTCCAAGACTTCTTGTTGGCATGGGACCACACACATCAGTGTGTACAAGCTCTAGCACCTGAGTTGTTCTTCTGTTACTTGACTGGAATGGTGACTTGTGCATCTTTCCCAACACACAACCTTCACATTGACCCACTTCTTTCATCTGAGGTAATCCAGTCACCATATGTTTACTATGAAGTTGTTGTAAGGCTTGTGCATGAAGATGTCCAAACCTGCAGTGCCAGAGTTTGGTTTCCTCATGTCCTTTTGATCCACTGCTAGTTTTGACTTTAGTGGCATCAAGAGGAAACATGTTGTTAGCAGCCAAGTGAACTTTCATCAGTTCTGTTTGTGTTTCTTTGTGAACAATTGAACATGCATTGTCATCAAACAAAAGTGAATACCCTTTTCTCATGAGCTGCCCAACACTCATTAGGTTATACTCCAGATTAGGAGCATAGTAAACATCATCCAAAAACTTAAAGGAGCCATTAGACATCTTAATTTTAATTGTACCCTTACCTTCAACCGCCAAGTTCTTCTTGTCACCTAGCTTTACACCAAGCTTAAATGTTTCATCCAGGTTCACAAAACTAGCCTTTACACTAGTCATATGATTAGAACAACCAGAATCAATAAACCAAAGACTAGGATTTTCAGGATTTTCAGATTCACCTGTACACAAAGCCATGAACAGGTATGGGGTATCATCATTTGCTTCATTTTCTTCATCAGGATTTGCTGCAACACGAGCCTGTCCTTCTTCATTAAACCAGCATTCTCTCTTACATGACCATATCTGTTGCACAGGTAACATTGAGGTCCCTTGTTCCTTTCATCACTTGGTCTTCCTCTCCCTTTTCCTCTATAATTCCCACGGCCTTTTCCTCTAGGACTTTGATCATAAGGTAGCCTTCTGTTGGGTTGATAAGCCTGAAGAGCTTGTTCATCAGACTTCTCCCTATCAACCATCTTCACCTCTCCAACCTTTGTTTCTCCTGTACGACTGTTCAATCTTTCCTCCTGTGACTGCAATGAGCCCATCAGTTTCACAGGAGAAAGAGTAGTCAGATCATATGCTACTTCTATGGAGGGTACCACATAATCAAACTTAGCAGTAAGGCTTCTTAGTATCTTCTCTACAACCTTTTTATCTGGTACTTCTTCTCCAAATGAGCGTTGTTGACTGACTATACTCATTACTCTTGAGAAATAGTCACCAACAGCCTCATTTTCTTTCATAACCAGATTCTCGAATTCCCTTCTTAGGCCTTGCAGTTTAACTGACTGCACTTGAGAGTCACCCTGGAACTCCATTCGCAGGATGTCCCATGCTTCTTGAGAGGTATCTGCTGCAGCAATCCTGGAAAACAAGTTGTCATGGACACCTTGTTGGATTACTGCTAAGGCTTGAGCATCTCTTTTCATTTCTTTCCTTCTTTCAGCAAGATCTTCTCCATGATCTGTGATCCCTAGATTAACTAGTTCCCACAGATCCTTGGACTTCAAAATGGTTCTCATTCGAACTGCCCAGTGCTCGTAGCCATCACCTTTAAATACAGGAATTGGACTCACATTTGAATTGTTTGGATTTCCCGTTTGAGCCATCACAGATCTTAACACAGTGGCTCTGATACCACGTGTTTGCAATATCACTCAAACTCTCTCACAAATAAGATGAACACTCAAAAAGGAAGTTAACACAGATTGCTTTATTACTTCAGAATAATTGAGAGTACATAACAAGAAAGCAAATACTAGACTCCTATTTATAATAAAGATGACAACTGCTAAAAGCTATAAATCACTAAAGCCTGAAAACCAGGACAACCCACAACAGCCACAACGGCTTTATTGAAAACTTCAAAATACTAGGCACGTGCATGATCCCATGCAGTTAGGAGGGAACTTTGAATTACTCTTCAACAAAGACCACTAAACCCCAGACCGTTCCACGGTCAAGTCTTGATATTACAACGTCATCTTGCCACCCAAAAACTTGTGGGTATCCATTTGTGTCTAATCTATTACTATACAAACCTATAGAAGGATCATCAGGACTCTTCCAAGACGTCATTGTCCACTCTATTCCTGTACTCAAGTCTTTTCCGAATTCATTCCTGTAGAATTGTGTCAACAGGATGATCAAAACTTTGCCAAACCGTATTAATATTAGTGCCGTTTTTATCCAACACAACAAGATTTCCAGAATCCAAAAGCTGCATCACCACCACCCGATTGTTACTCCGCCCAGATATCGATGAATTGGATGACCAAACCAAGAGCTATTGCCACTGATAAATCTCCACGTTTCCATCTCTACTGACCTTGAACATACCCGAGCTGTCTGTGATCGGTGTGTCCCTGTTAGCAACCCATACAACAGTACAAACTGATATCTTCTTGTACCATATCCCCAAGTATCGGTTCCTGGACTTTCCGGGCTAAAGAAGCCCAATTCAAACATATTCCCATTAAAACAATTGTTTTACCATCTTTGATTGATTGATCTGCATAAACGGTATCTAGTGCAGCACAATATGATAACAGTACTAGAGATAATAGAAACAAAGAACAATACATGTATGGAATGATCCTCATTGGTGATACAGAGGAATTATCTTAGGTAGCATT
>JAUTDX010002800.1:0-62266 GCA_030844895.1 Ambrosia x helenae | reverse complement strand
GACAACGAAACTTCTCACAATCACCCACATGATGGAATCCATAACGATTACACTTTAGAAGCTTCCTAGTGTACCCCACTTTGCTTCTGACCGACGACGACCCTGATTCTTCGAACTTCTTTGCCTGCTGCAGCGGCTGAACTGTGCTGAACTCTTTCCCACTTCCTTTTCTTGCTCTTAGGGGATTTCATAGCAGCGCCCCTGGAGGCAAGACACTCTCTTCAACCCTTCTGATTATCAGCTTATGAGCCAACTTGACAGTACCCTAGAGAGTAGAAGAATCATCGCAGTCACCAACCCACGAATTTCAACGCACCAAACCCACAAAACATAGTGCTCAATCCTCCTACACATCGGAGTAGTCAAATCCGTGCCCATGAGTGCAAACTCATGGTGCCTAATAGTGTACTCTTCAATCTCTGACCCAACCATCTTGTGGTTCCACAACTCATGTTCTAAAACTCTGATCTCATATCTGGGACAATACTCACGCTTCAACCGAAACACATAATCTACTCATGGCATAGCATTGGCTTCACCCAAGCCAAGAGTCTGAGCGTAGAATTCTACCCAAGTCAATGCAAGACTTTCCAAGGTTCCCGAAGCAAGCTCCACATGATCCACCAGAGGAAAATTACACATCGCGAACGCAGACTCAATCTTCTCCAACCACCTGAGCAGTCCCACTGCTCCCTCAGTCCCACTGAAGCTGTGGGGCTTACGATCCATGAACATCTTAAAAGTGCACACCTGCTGACCATGATGAGGTGGTGGTGGAGGATGCGGGTTACCGGCATTCCATGTAACAACAAGCAACACTGTTTCACCAAAACAAACATATTATAGCAAAAGACATAGATAGGAATGGCAGTGTCACACCCCGACAGCGCACAACGGAATGCTAGTCATGAGGTAACTGAAGTTGTTACCATAAAGTTTAGCGATTCGCTTAAGAATACGCATGGACATCTTGCAACCACCCTCATGCGCAACACATTTAAGGTTTAGGTCTAAGAAAGTTTTAAAAATATGTCATAGCAAGATGGAGCAAAATAACGTAAGTATGTTTTTTAAAAAGTTTCATAGTTTAAGGTCCCATTCAACATGTCCAAACGCAGCGTATGCTAAACCCACTCTCCCCAAAGCTTCATCCATTCATACCTGAAAAACATGCTTAAAAATGTCAACATAATTTGGCGAGTTCACAGTTTAGAATTTATGATTAAACCTTAAGATTAATAAATACTATGATCGATTATACTAAAGGAAGAACAAAGTAGGCTAGCCAAGACCTACAAGTATGATGTATCCTAAGGCTCCTAATCAAGCCATAACTTTGTTCCCGTGGTGACCTCTTATCCAAGAGGGACTTTTTGGAGCATACATTCATTTTCAGTAAATTTTCAAACCCATCCTGAAGAGTGTCAACCCAACAGATCTACAATATAAACAATGGCTCTAAACCAAGAGCTATGATTAAGAATGCTGGGAGGGTGTCGACCTCTGGTGACACTGGTGTCACTAAACGTTCCACCGATGCACAAACCTAAGGCCATCAAATGTTCTATGTTTATAGTCTAACAATTCATACAAGCATGTTAATCCCCCGATTTATAAAACGTCAAAACATTTAAAAAGAAAAGGGGCCGTGAACTCACCTTTAAACCGCAATCGCAATGTCTCCGAATCTGTGTCACACTCTTTTACCAACTTAGCCCTAAATATTTATAGGTTGTTTAGCAATTTACCTAAATCAAATCAAGCATTTCACCAAAACCTCCTTTAATTACCAATAATCCCTTGTTCCACTTAATTTTCCACCCATTTATCCCATTGGTGATTAGATGTTGATTAATCTTTAGGTTTCGTGTGTTCACATAATTCGATATGCACATGTTCCCTGATCCTATTATCCTTATTTACTCATTCATATAACATTTGTGTTGGTATCCATCAATTTATTACGATTCTCAATACATGATCTACGTTACCTTATCATAACAACACACAATCATCCAATAACAAGCAAATTTCCATGTTTAATACCCCTTCTTATACCTCGAGTTAACTTTTATTTGCCTTTGTAAGCCCTAGTTAGCTCTTAGAACATACACGTAACTTTAACAAATATATCTAATTTGTTGTTTCCAATTATCATAAGTTGTGATTGTGACTACTCTATGCCTTGAAACTCGCATTCCAGCGACCTCTGCGTCATAGTTTTGTGTTGTAATCATTTGTTTTAAGGTAAACGTATAATGTACCTTAAATAATGACTTTACACTCATTTTGACCCTAATCGAGCTGTTTTACATCAGATTTGAATTTAAGTGTCCCTAATGGGCGTAAATTGTCAAAAACTTTTTTTATGCATTTATCACTATACTCTTGGGGTTCTAACTTGGTTAACTCATTTTTACTTTAAACACACTTATTTTTACATCCATATAGCCTATGTGGACCTGTTTCACCTTAGTTTTAATATTCGTGCATTACAAGTCCATATTTGCGTTGCCACAATACGTATCTTGATTGTACATGTAAGGCCTCCCGAGCATGTAGTTCTACTCAAACTTGTACTACCCAAATTTCAGTTCATGAAAGCCCCTAAAACTTAATAATATTCAGATCTGGAAAATTAGGCATTCTATCATCCATGTTTCGTCACAAAACTTAGCGATTCGTTAACCTCTTGATCTAATAGTCCACCTTTTTACTAAGTTCCTCCTTGTGTTAATAATCTAAATTACCAAAGGCCACTAATTATCTTTTAAATTCAGATTTAAAGTCTTATTATCAAGCCCTTTGCATGTCCATAAAATCCAAAGATCTATTAATTCCATACATGTTCTTGAGTAAAAACATCCTATTCCACATATATTCTCTCATACATAATTCTTATCTACATGCATATATATATATATATACACGAAACACATACATATATATATATATATATATATATATATATATATAAATATATATATATATATATATATATATATATATATACATTACGACACACACATACATTTTTACATTCTCTATTCCATTTCTCTCTTTCCCTTTACTTGTTTTATCACTTTTTATCCCAAAATCTTTGAAGTTTGGTGAATCTTGAATCAAAACAGAAAATATTAGAACCTTCATTAAAGTTTTTAGTCAAGAGAATTACCTTTCTGAAACCCTTGAGAATAAAGGTTCCTTTCTTTAAAATCTTTGGATTTTTGCTTCAAATAACCCAATACACTTATGGTTCAAGAATCCATACTAGTTTTTGTGAAAGATTCAACGAAACAAGAACTAGGATGATGATGATGGGGTTACGGTTGGAGGGGAAGAGGGAAAGGGATTTGGAGAGTTTTCTTAAGTGTGTGTGTGTGAGGTGTAAGAATTGAGTGAGTGTGTGTGGAGTGTATTTATAAACCTAGGGATTCTAATTATTATTAATAATAATAATAATAATATTAACAATATCAATGTGGTTTGATAGGGGGAGGGCGGCGATCCAAGTGGGGGGGGGGGGGGGGTTGGGTAGTATTATTTTTTTATAAACTTAAACATAATACACCCACCCTCCTCTCAATCCATAAAAACTCCTTAAGGTTTTTAACCCATTTAACCACTCACACACCCTTTTTCCATTAAAATTGTCTACATCTAACCAAAATTATCATTTCGAGTTTCCTAATGCATCGAATCTTTGTTTCGCACTTAGTCCTTAAATCGCAAGTTATTAAGCTTAGTAGGTTTGAAATTCCTTATTATGACTACTACTAGTGCTACTAATACTTCTCATTAAATCAAGCCCTACAGGTCAAAGTTAGAGCTTCCATTGTTAGTCTGGCCTTTGCCATCGCTCGACCAGAAGGATTTATGTCTGAAAAACGAAAAAGCTTCTAAGGTTCTCGCGTTTGACTAAATTTTCCTTAAGTGGTTCCAAATCACTAATAACCATATCTTATGTGTCGTCAATTATATTTCCTGAATTTTACCGGTTGTCACAGGTAGTAATCAAATTACCACTGAAGCCTTACTGAGCGGTCTGGAAAGCAGCCAGAGCAATATTCACTTGTTGCTGAAGCTGATTGTTCAGCTCATCCTGGGTCATGTTGACATTGCCACGACCCCCCACCACGGCCACCGCTGCCACACGACCATCAGTTCGACCACCTCGACGACCTCCACGAACTCCAGACATCTTCTACCATTAACAAAGAACAAGAAATTCAGATTCATCACTAGTACAAAACTACTACTAATCAAAAGAATTAGGAACTGGGTCCATCCATGACCATTAGTTCAAACACAAAGTCCACCAGATTTTCATGCATCTCAACTTATGATTCCGTGTGAACCCGAAATGATAAATTGCTCTACATGGTCCTCCAGATGTGATCCTAGCTTGAATTTCAAGTCACTGAATACTAAGGAATAAAAGAGACATCCAACTTATAAGAATCTCTAAGTGAACAGCCACTTGGAGGCGTTCTACAACGAGTACGTGTGCAGGTTAAGGTGTGTAGGCAAGTGTGTCCATTGAAGTATAGAAGGGAGATGTCCGGATCCTGGACAAATCTCAAGAATATGTCGAAGCCACTCCAATGCACACCACTGTTGTGCAATGTCAACAAACTACCTCTTCGTTTAAAAAACCCAAGAAGAAGATATGATAGGAGATAGAACAATTAAGGGATACTACAGATGATGCAGCACATAATGATGATGATACCAACACCCCGACAAGGTTAGTATGTTTCCCACTTACTATGACTCATAAGTGTGTGACTGTTTAGTGTGTGCGACTTGGCTATAGACCAGACTCCACATGCAGTCCTAGTTCACTATAACCATTGGCTCTGATACCATCTGTAACATCCGACTCCTCTCACCATCAATATTGTCCGCTTTGCCCCAATGGGTTGCCTATACAGAGCTCACGGATTTGCTTTTGGTTGCCTCAGTGGAGACTTCCCAAGAGGACACCCATCCTGATACTGCTCCCACCTAAGCACGCTTAACTGTGGAGTTCTCATCTCATCCACTAACATTAAGCCCCAAAATGCGTTGGGGATAGAGATGATAGTGACTTGTCCAAGATCTTGTGTTTGTCACCATGTGTTTGATGTTGATGGTTCAATGTTCACCTAGTTGTCATTGTAAGATATTTGTGTATGTATGGTAAGGTTTCGGCCGAAATGAGGACAAGGAAAAGATCGTCTATTTGACGTTATGATCATCACATGAGAAGGTGTATGTACAATACACTTTCATTCCATTTAGGTGTATCCTTTGGACATTCGTGAAAGGGACCACTGAGGGTGCTTATTGTATTCAATCAGCCAAAAAGATAAGTAGGAAAAGGAGTTTATTTAGGTTAGTGATACACTTACACATATATTTGGCCGATTATATATATGTGTATATATATATACACATATGTAGGTAGGTTGGTTCAACTACAAGTGTGATTATAGATAGGTGGTTTGATATAGTATGGTTATAGCTATGATTGGTGTCACAGTAATTGACGAGCTCGTCTAGTTCGTAGCAACAACAACAACAACCCCCCAATAATTCACTTCAGGTTGTGGTTAGACAACATTTTGTTGCATTTCCAGAGCCGCAACACCCCAATAGTTCATAAGAGGTTGTTGTTGTTGAACGGCTTGTTGTTTACCCTTTTCCATTGCATAAGACCAGAGATTGATAGGTGGTTATTGTTGTTGTTGGTTGGTGTTCGTTCGTATCATAAGAAATCCCCAAATATTGTGCATCGAGTACAATAAGTGAAAATTTCAATACTTAGACAAAATTCTTGAAATTCTAATCATTTATGCGAATGAAGAAATTTAAGTCTTATTCACAATAATGATTCACACGAATGAGACGATTTCTAGCGAATGAGTGTATTCTAAGGATTAACCACACGAATGAGAGGAAACTACACTAATGAGGCATGAATGAGAACTATTCGCTATAACTATGACACGGATGGAAAAACTAGCCACTAATTCGCTACAACGAAGCAACCACTCGCCCTGTTCAAACATGTTCATCATCTTCATGTTCAAAAACACTTGATATGATTTTGAAAAAAAAATCACCAATTGGAATAAATTTGGATAGTTTTTGTTCGAAACTGAATTTAGACATGCTTTTGTGAAGAAATTTATGAAAAACATATCAAAACCACTACAAATCAATCAAAAACCATGTTTTTTCTGAAAACTTTCAAACCCTTGGTAATTTGATATGATTTCACTAAAGTTTATCAATTTGCAATCATGAGATTGAGCCTAAAGCTCTGATACCACTTTGTAGGATCAAAATCTATCACATACGCAAGTTCTCAACGATTTATAAACATCCGGGTGCAGAATCCCCTCGGGTCTATCAAAATGATAAAAAGATATGATTGAAAACACACACGAAGTCCATAAACGATTGATTCTCTTGTATTACTTAATGTTTAGATCAACATACAAAGACTCGATCAAGTAAAACAGAGAAATATATAAAGACTCGAATAGAGTTTGGGTTCCACTCGATTATTTAAATTGTAAAATTTAATCTATTTTTGCAGCCAAACACCATCTACTTGATCTTATACCCATAACTAAACTCCCCTCTATTTGTCTCTTAGAGCATTCACAGTAGAACCCCAAAAAAATTGGATATAAAACCCTATATTTTTTTTGGGGGGGTTGGAAGTGATTGTGAGTGAAGAAAATGGGGAATCTACAGTGTGTCGGTAAATATTGGGTTCTTTGGGAATCTTTTATGGAAAACTGGAAAACTGTATTTATTTTTTAATATTTGTTGAAAGTGGTTGTGAGTTGAGGAGAGAGAAAATTTAATGGGGTTTAGTGTAATATGTGGTTGTGATTGGTTGTGAGTGGATGGGGGATGGGGATTCTATTGTGAATGCTCTTACACCCGTTGTCAAACACCCGCTACTTTTTCATCCCTATTTAAACCCCTCCCCTTCTCTCTTGTTCTCCGCAGACCAAACACACACACACATACACACTTTTGTCTCTACAGTTGAGAGCCCAACCGGATGGTCACCGGCTCCGTTGACCGGCGCCGGCATCCCCTTCTTCTTTGGTGGTCCTTCTACGGTGTACTTCCTTCTTCGACAACACCCAACCATATCACCACAACCCCAATCCCTATCTATTTTGATTACTGGACTTAGCACCGGCAGCCCTTTCACTCCATTTCAATTATAAGCTACCATCAAACCATCTCTATCCCTCTATTTACGTTGCACCGATGATGGGACAGTCACTGGTTCCGTGAATGTCATCATGTACCAACCCATTCCGACTATCAGACAGTCACCTGTTCGGTGACTATCATTACGTACCAAACTTAACTCCTACTTTTGTTATTATATGTTGATCAAAAACTAATCCCAGAACCCACCCTGATTATCTTGTCACCCACACACACATTGTGTTGGAACAATCGGTAATAAAGCAACACGAACACAGGGATTTTTGTGGCGGACACCACGACGACTTTTTCTGATTTTATTAACTGTAAACAAAAGACAAGAACATGAATAATAACTCTATTCTAGACCCTCTATTTATACTAATTCTAAACATCTATTTGAATTAGGATACTTCAAACTATATGAGATATTTGCATTATCTCTTATTCCTTTACTACTACTAGATAACTAATAACTAATAGATAAACTAAATTCTTCCTTGATCCCCACGCATCAATCTCCAAAACATGCTTCTAGATTTCCATTCCTTCAATCCAGTAATTGCTTTGACCCATTGACCCATCGGGATTAAGTCCAACATTCTCCCCCTTAATCTCGATGAGTACCTCCTAGATTTATCATGCCAAGCAACTCGCGCATCTCTTCAAACTTAATCCTTGGCAACGCCTTCGTCAAGATATCGGCCTTTTGCTCACTACCACTAACATGCTCAACTTGAATTTCTCCCCGTTCAATACATTCACGAATAAAATGATACCTTGTATTAATGTGCTTACTACGACCATGAAACACGGGATTCTTCATCAATGCGATTGCCGATTTATTATCAACTAGCAACTTTACCACCTCTTCTTCTCGATTCACCAAGTCGCTCAATAAGCCTCTTAACCACAATGCCTGACACGCGGCAGTTGCGGCTGCCATGAACTCCGATTCGCACGAGGATAAAGCAACTGTTTGTTGCTTCTGCGAATTCCATGAGATTAAAGAACTTCCATAGTAAAATACCATACCCGTCGTACTTCTTCCATCAGTTTGATCCGTCGCATGACTACTATCACAATAGCCGATTAAGTTTCCTTCTCCTTTGGACCCATAACATAAACCATAGCCAACTGTTCCTTTTATGTATCTCAATATTTGTTTAACAATTTGCATATGAGACTTTCTTGGCTCTTGCATATAACGACTTGCTATACCAACCGAATAGCTTAAATCGGGTCTTGTGTGAGTCAAATACCTTAGACTTCCAATGAGTTTTCGGTATTGGGTTGCATCAACCGATTCACCCTCTTGGTCTTTACTTACTTGTAATCTTGGTTCCATCGGATAACGCGTAGAATTACAATCTTGCATTTCGGCTAACTTCAAAATCTTCTTGGCATAAGACTCTTGTTTCACAGTGATCATTCCTCCCTTTTGACTTACTTCCAAGCCCAAATAGTAACTTAACAGACCCAAGTCTTGAATATCAAACTTGCTCCTCATTTGCTTCTTAAAAACATCAATTTCCTTATTGCTTGAACCTGTGACTATTAAGTCATCTACATATATGCCAACAATGGTTATGAAATTGCCTTCACACCTTTATAAACAGCCGATTCATGCGGGCATCGAACGAATTTTAACTCCTTCAAAGTTGTATCGAGTTTTTCATTCCAAGCTCGTGGTGCCTGTCGCAAACCATACAAAGCTTTGGATAACCGATACACCATATCTTCCTTGCCCTTGACCACATAACCGTCCGGTTGTTTCACATAGACCTCCTCTTTTAACTCTCCGTTTAAGAACGCCGACTTGACGTCTAAATGATACACTTGCCAAGACCTTTGAGCTGCCACTGCTAGTATTAACCGAATTGTTTCGAGCCTTGCAACGGGCGCAAAAACTTCATCGAAATCCACCCCTTGCTCTTGCACGTAACCTTTAGCTACGAGTCGTGCCTTGTGCTTTGTCATAGAACCGGTCGCATCCCTCTTTATTTTATAAACCCATTTCAAGCCGATTGCTTTACACCCCGACGGTAACGAACAAAGACTCCAGGTCTTATTTTGGTTGATAGACTTTAATTCGGCATCCATGGCAATCTTCCACTCTCTTTGATCTTTAGCTTCTTGGAAATTCATGGTTCTCCTTCTAGTAACAAAAGAGTATTTATTTCTTCTTGTAACATGACATAATTTTCAAACCTTTTAGGCAGAACCGATTCTCTTGATGACCTTCGAAGTGACAAACCATCACTCGTATGACCATGCTCAATGTCATCGCTTTCTTGTTCTTCAACAGCGGCTTCATCATCATCTGATTGAGTATACACAACTTTATGGTTTTCACTCTGTGCATGCTGAGAAGTTTCACTATTCTCTTGATCCTTTTCTTCTAATACTTGAAACTCCACCCACACTGCTTCATCATCTTCTTTAAGTGTCTTAGACCAATCATAACATTCGGTTTCTGCGAATTCAATGTTACGGCTTTCATAAACCCGTTTCTTAATAGGATCATACACTCGACATCCACTTCCTTTCGGTTCTTTTCCGAGATATACTATCTCGATGCCTCGATCATCCAACTTCTTTACGCCTACAGGTGGTGTCGTCATATACCCGCGACACCCGAATACTCGAAGATACTCAAAATCTGGCTTGTGACCCGTCCATGCTTGAAATGGTGTCGAGTTCTTCACTGCTTTCGTAGGAGTTCGATTGATTAAATAAGCGGAATGCCTCGCAGCTTCTCCCCACAAGTCTTGCGGTACCTTCATTGCCTTTAGAATACTCCTCATCATATTTAACACGGTACGGTTTCGCCTCTCTACAACGCCATTTAGTTGAGGTGTGTAAGGAGCCGAAAACCACCGCTTTATTCCTGTTTCTTCACAGTAGGCACTGAACAATTTGTTGAGAAACTCTCCGCCTCGATCACTTCTTAGAGCCTTGACCTTGTGGCTGCATTCCAATTCGGCTTCTACTTTGAACCTTTTAAATGTTTCCAATGCATCGCTTTTGTTTTTTAATGTGTACAACCACATATAGCGACTATAATCATCAATCAGGAGCATGATATATCGACTACCACCTCGTGTAGATGGTGTGATAGGACCGCATAAGTCCGTATGTATTAATTCCAAAGGTTTACTAGCTCGAAACTTGCTAAACCTTGGAACCGGTGGTCTACTTTTCTTACCCACCATACATGCGTCGCACATCTTGGCTTCTTGCGAAAACATAGGCAACCCTTTAGCGAGTTTCAGCCTTGACATATCATGCATCGATCTGAAGTTTATGTGACCAAGTCGAGCATGCCATAGCCCTGCTTGGTTACTGATTGAATTAAGGAAACATACCGGTTTTCCGATCTTGAGTTGTCTCTTGTATAGGCAATTTTTAGAGCGGGGAACTTTCATTAGTAATCGACCTCCATCATTCTCGTACAACCAAAGATACTCGTCTAGCATTACTACCTTGCAACCATTCTCAGTTAGTTGTCCAAGACTAAGAATGTTGCTACACAATTTTGGGATGTAATACACATCATACATAACCTTCTGTTCGCCGTTTTTGCCTTCGAAGATAATTGTTCCTTTACCTTCGATTCGAACAAGCGATCCATCACCAAACTTTACGACTCCATTAATGCTCATATCGAGTTCCGCAAAGTGAGACTTGTCACCCGTCATATGGTTCGAAGCCCCATTGTCAAGGTACCAAGTTTCTTCAGATTTATCATCATTCGAATACATCTTCGGATGTACCTTCTCTTCATTGAGGATTATCTCGGAATCACCGGTTACGACCGAGGCCATCAAAAGCTCGTCTGCTTCTTTACTGTTTTGACTCGAACTTGCTTCTTGGTCCTTTGGTTTAGAACATTCCCATGCGAAGTGACCAGTTTCGTTGCAATTATAACACCGGAGCGAACTCTTGTCACGACCTTGATTGTTATGATTTCTATAGTTACTTGAACCATTTCCACGACCTCTTCCTCTAGAGTTTCCTCTTCCTCGGCCTCAACCTCGTCCACGCGAATCGTTTGAGGAATCTTGACCTCTTCCTTGATCTTTACGATTACCGTTGCCGCCATATTTCTTCTGACTTTCGGTCTTAGTAAATAAGAGTTTGCTTTGTGAGTCGGAGTCGTTTCCTGCATATAGTCTTACTCGATCTTCAAATGCCTTTAGTCTACCAATTGCCTCCTCAAACGGCATCGTTTCAAGGTCCTCTGACTGTTCAATTGATGCAACAATGGGCAAGAATTTTATCGGTAGCGAGTTAAAGAGCTTACGCACCTGTACTTCCGGCTCAAGAGTTGTTCCAAGATTATTGAACTTGCCCTCAATTGCGCTTATCTTGGCAGCAAACTCATCTATCGTCTCGGAGTCCTTCATCTTCAACATCTCTAACTCGGACCTTAAAACATGGATCCGAGCCTTCTGTACCCTGTCCGCTCCTAGAAAACGAACCCGAATGGCCTCCCATACTTCATGAGCCCTACCATACTTTGCGACTTGAAGTAGTATGACTTGTAACACCCCAACCGATGGCGGAAACATCGAGGTGTCACGTAGGAATGATTGTTCAGTAGCACATGGTAGACAAATTTTAATTAAAATATAGTTAAGGCAAAATATCCAAAGTCGAATTACATAACAAAGTTTTAAATAAAAGTCTAGAACATCAAATAATCCCAACAAGCATAAACTTCAATAAAGATCTTCTCATGCTAGTACTCTAATCTTCATGCCTCATTATTTCCTGTTGAGTTGGAAAAATGGGGGGGTCAACTAGAAGTTGGTGAGAATACATAAGTCATGTTAAGCAAATAGTTTAAGTATAAAAGTTTAGCAATTCATATGTCTAATGTAAGTTTAAGTCTACATGATTAAACATGAAGTATAGTATGCACATAATCAAACCTCCGACAAAGTTTAGGTCCATCCCGTCATCCACGGTTCACCTTAATATCACGTTGGAACGATAACAATCACCCGCGCTCCCCATAAAAGATGGTCAACGAATCTGGGTGGGATTGTCAATCCAATAGATCTATCATTGAATATCGCCGGCTTGGCCATAGCTAATGATTATGTAAGTTTAAGTTTAAGTCTAATAGTATTTGTCTACATCATGAGGCATTAAAGTTTACAACTAGACATGTATGTAGAATTGCTTAAGTATAAAGTTTAAAGTATAAAGAATTGCGTAAACAAGGTTATGTAAACTCACCTTAGCAAAGCGTTAAGTCTCAAAAAGAAAAATAGAATAAGCGTGTCCCCAAAAGTGCCAAGTATTACCCTATATATATAAGGTAACAAATATCTCTAAGTCTAAGTATTTCTATAGGTTTTCGAATTTGGGAATAAACGTTCGTTCGATTGATAAAACGTTTGATAATGGAGAGAATTTTTGTAAGTAGTTAAACAAGGGTCTTTTTATAAAATCTAGGTTTAAAATGGCTCATTAATGAGGTTAAAGTATAAAAATAATTTTTATAAAATTATGTTCTTTAAAATAGAATATTAATTCTATTTATAACAAATTACTAAAAGTTAACTTTAATATTTAAAAATACTAAAATTAAAGGATTTTTAATTTAAAATTTACAATTCTGTTCTAAATAATAAGGAGTAATTTATATAAAATTTTGTTGCAAAAATATTAAAAATTCGATTTATTATGATTTAATTAAGTTTAAAACTAACAAAAATTGATTAAAAATATTAAATAACCGATTTTTCAGAAATAAAAATTATTTCAGTAAAGTATAATGTTATAAAAACTTAGATTAATTTTTGTAGAATTTTATATAATCGTTTTGGTATTTTTGTAGAATTTTATAATAAATAGTGAATAAACTTGTAATATTTATTATAAATAACAAATAAATGATTTTTGGAAAACTAAAAGTTAGAAAATTAGCCTTATCATCAACATAACCTAGGATAATTTTTATAGAATTTATAAACTATATTTAATATTTAAAACTAATTATTGAATGTTTAGTAAAATAAAAGGTAAATAAAAAGAGACAAAGTATAAAAAAAAATAGGTGAGGCCGAAGGGATTCGAACCTGGCCTGATGGCCGGTTCATTGTTAAGGTTCCAAGGCTCAGACCAACTGGTCTGGGTGGTATTTGTGTTGGTTTTTAAAAAAAAATTTATAAACATTAACCGATTAAGTGTTTATCCCCAAATCATACATACAAGCCCTAGATTGATCAATTGATCGATATAATGAGCAATAGCCCCTGTTATGATGGGGCTATTGTTCCTGTAGGGCCGATAACTGTATAACAAACACGAATTATGACTTACAGAGCCGATAGCTTCGATGTTGACGAGTCAAGAAAAAAAGTCAAAGGTTGATCAAAACGAGCAGAATACGAAAGATGAATGGAATTCAGTAATACAAGGTTGTATATCGGCGTAGAGAGAAGGTAAAGAAGGGTTTAATTTATACTAATCAACCTCGTTTGTTATTATGGAAACTATTGACCCAATTAAATCAATTACGCGTTATTTTGCGAAATTGGAAAGTAATACAGGCTGGAAAACCTTGTAGAGAACGTTAGGGTGTCGGTGGGAACAACCTAAAGCCTAATTACGAGTGAAATTGGACGAATTGGCTGGATTCGTGGGCTTTGACTCGTCGAAGTCAATTTAAGCCTGGTAAGGTTGGTTTAAGATTTAAATTGTGTGATATTGTATCAAAAGAGATTGCAGCCTAGTTGGTAGGATAGTTGTTGTATAAGGTTGACCCGGCTGAGACTCGGGTTCGAGTCCAGCCCGGGTGTGTATTTTTTTTTTTTGTAGTTTTTCATAATAATATAACCAATTTAATGTTATTTTTTTGTTTATTTATTATAAAAATGTCATGAAACATTTTTTTAAACACAACGAATGTATAGAAAAGTCACGTTTATTAATAATACTCGGAACGTACAATCGGAAAAATGCGAAACGTTACAGTCTCCCCTACTTTTAGGAACTTCGTCCCGAAGTTGGAGCTGCAGAGTCTGCTGAGAAAAGGTGTGGGTATTTAGACTTCATCTGGTCCTTACGTTCCCAAGTGAACTCTGGACCTCGTTTAGATTCCCAACGAACCTTAACGATCGGGATGCGACTGCGCTTGAGTTTCTTGATTCCAGTGTCCATGATTTCAACAGGTTTTTCAATAACGTGCATAGTTTCATCGATTTGCACATCTTCAAGAGGGACATGGAGGTTCTCATCTGCTAAGCATTTCTTAAGATTCGAAACGTGGAAAGTTGGGTGAACATTGCTTAGCTCAGGTGGAAGATCAAGTTTGTAGGCCACTTTTCCAACCCTGTCAAGCACTTTGAATGGGCCTACGTATCGAGGAGCTAGCTTTCCCTTTCTACCGAAGCGAATTACTCCCTTCCAAGGAGATACCTTAAGAAGTACAAGGTCCCCGACTTGAAATTCCAAGGGCTTTCGACGTTTATCAGCATAGCTCTTCTGTCGACTTCTAGCCTTGAGAAGATTATCCTGAATGAGTTGGATTTTATCTGTGGTTTCCTGGATCAGTTCAGGTCCAGTGATCTGGGCTTCACCAACCTCAGTCCAACAGACAGGTGAACGACACTTACGACCATAGAGTGCCTCGAAAGGAGCCATGTTAATGCTGGCATGATAACTGTTGTTGTATGAAAATTCAACCAAGGGAAGATGAGAATCCCATGCGCCACCAAAATCAATGACACATGCCCTGAGCATATCCTCAAGTGTCTGGATGGTCCGTTCGGTCTGACCATCTGTTTGAGGGTGATAAGCAGTACTCAGGTTTAGCTTGGTACCCAAAGCGTCTTGTAAAGAATCCCAAAAGTGAGAGGTGAAACGACCATCACGATCAGAGATGATGTCCAAGGGTATGCCATGACGACACACGATCTCACTCACATACAGCCTTGCCAACCTTTCCACAGAATATTTCTCACGATATGGTAAGAAATGGGCTGACTTGGTTAGGCGATCAACGATTACCCAAATGCTGTCGTAACCTTTGGGTGTACGAGGGAGTTTAGTAATGAAGTCCATTGCTATGCTTTCCCATTTCCATACAGGAATTTCTGGCTGTTCAAGCATGCCAGATGGTCGTTGATGTTCGGCCTTAACCTTTGAACAAGTAAGGCATTTTGCAACGAAAAGAGCGATATCTTTCTTCATACCAGGCCACCAATATGAATAACGAAGATCTTGGTACATCTTGTCAGCTCCAGGATGAATAGAATAACGAGACTTATGAGCCTCGTTCATAAGGAAAGTACGAAGATCATCACGGTCAGGAATCCAAAGTCGATTAAGAAAATAAAGTAGACCATCAGGTTTGGTTTCAAGTTGAGTCTCAGCACCACAAGACATTTCCTCGTACATGTTACCTTGTGTGACTGATGTATGTTGAGCCTGGAGGATACGATCCTGAAGATCAGTACGAACTCTCGCACAATGAAGTTTGATGCGCTCTTTACGACTGAGTGCGTCAGCCACGACATTCGCCTTGCCAGGATGATAGCGAATCTCACAATCATAGTCGTTAAGCAACTCAACCCAACGTCGTTGCCTTATGTTAAGAAGTTTCTGGTCGAAGATATGTTGGAGACTCTTGTGATCTGTGAAGATCACACATTTAGTACCATAGAGGTAGTGTCTCCAAATCTTAAGAGCAAAGACGACTGCACCCAATTCTAGATCATGAGTGGTATAATTCTTTTCGTGAGTCTTGAGCTGTCTGGACGCATAAGCAATAACCTTGCCTCGTTGCATAAGAACACAACCAAGACCTTGGTTTGATGCATCACAATAGACCACGAAGTCATCATTACCATCAGGTAGAGAAAGAATAGGTGCTTCACAAAGTTTCCGTTTAAGACTCTCAAATGCTTCCTCCTGTAATGGTCCCCACTCATAAGGTTTACCCTTGTGAGTTAAAGCAGTGAGAGGAACAGCGATCTTCGAGAAGTTGGCAATGAATCGACGATAATAACCAGCTAAGCCAAGGAAAGAACGGACTTCAGTTGGAGTTTTAGGAACACTCCAATCTTTGACAGCTTCGATTTTTGCAGGATCAACATGAATTCCGTCCTTGTTGATGACGTGTCCTAAGAATTGAACTTCCTTAAGCCAAAATTCACATTTCGAGAATTTGGCGTACAGTTGTTCTTTCTTTAGGAGACCCAAGATTGAGTGAAGATGCTGTTCGTGATCGGATTTTGTTTTTGAGTAAATCAGAATGTCGTCGATGAAGACGATCACGAATTTGTCAAGGTAGGGTCTACAAACCCGATTCATTAGATCCATAAACACTGCGGGAGCGTTGGTTAAACCAAAAGGCATGACCATGAATTCGTAGTGACCATAACGTGTACGGAAAGCTGTCTTGGGAATGTCTTCATCGTGAACTCGAAGCTGGTGATAACCAGAACGAAGATCAATCTTCGAGAAGTGGGTTGCTCCTTGAAGTTGATCGAAGAGATCGTCAATCCTAGGCAAAGGATAACGATTTTTAATGGTGAGTTTGTTGAGTTCACGATAGTCGATACACATCCTGAGAGAACCATCTTTCTTCTTAACAAATAAAACAGGGGCTCCCCATGGCGAAGAACTGGGACGAATGAAACCTTTATCAGAAAGTTCCTGTAGCTGACTGGCAAGTTCTTGCATCTCAGAGGGTGCAAGACGATAAGGAGCTTTTGCGACTGGATTAGCACCAGGAACAAGATCAATTTTAAATTCCACTTGTCGAGTAGGAGGCAAACCAGGTAAATCCTCTGGAAAGACTTCAGGATAGTCACGAATGATTGGAATATCTTGAACGCTCTTGCCCATGTCTTTCTTTTCTATTACGTTAGCCAAGAAAGCCACATACCCCTTTCGTAAGTATTTCTGAGCAGTCGTACAAGACATGAGTTTAAGTTCACCACAAGGCTTCTCTCCAAAGATCTTCAAAATGGCACCAGAATCGAGTGGAATGCGAATAACTTTCTCGAAACATAAGATTTCAGCATGATGGGTTGACAACCAATCCATGCCTACTATGACATCAAAGCTTCCAAGATGCATAGGAATGAGGTCAATAGGGAAGGTGTGTCCGTCAAGGTTCAACACACAGTTACGTATAACAGAATCGATCGAGACAGACTTCCCATTAGCCACTTCTACTACTAGGGGTTCCTCTAGATTAGTTTGGGGTATGTCAAGTAGGGGTTCAAATTTAAGCGACACGAACGACTTATCAGCACCCGAATCAAATAGTATAGAGGCATAGTGGTTATTAACAAGAAACGTACCATTAACCACTTCATTGTTGTTGCGGGCCTGATTAGCATTGATGTTGTATGCACGACCACGAGCGCCTTGGTTCTGATTCTGGTTACGGTTTTGGTTTTGGTTCTGGTTCTGGTTCACACGCTTAGGACAAGCATCTCTATAATGGTCTGGGCTGCCACACTCGTAACACTGACCACGAACAGGCCTAACATTCTGAGCATTGGGAGCTGGGGCATTCCTGACAGGGTTGTTTTGGGTAGCAGGGGCTTGGCAAGTATTAGCAAAGTGTCCATACCGCTTACAATTAGTGCATTGGCGACATGGCCTGTTAGCAGCATGGTGGTATTGGCAGGTATTACATAAAGGGTGGTTCCCCACATACGGTTTCTTGGCTGGGGTTGGCACCACTGGTGGGGCGGTAGCAACCACATAGTTCTTAGCCCTGCGTTTCCTGTTGGTTGAGGGCTCAGACTTGACCTCAATGGCAGGCTGGGGAGTATCCTTTGCAACAGTCTTCTTGGTGTCCTTGCGAAAGAGAGTGCCATTCTTCACATGATTATCAGTTAAAGTAGCTGCTAGGCGTTTGGCTTCCTCGAGAGTGGCAGGATTTCTTCCCCACACAGTATCTTGAATCTGCATGGGTAGACCTCCAATGTACTTCTCAATAGCAATGGGTAGGGGTGTGACCTTATGAGGTAGCAGCAGCTCAGTTCATGGAAACGAGTATTGTATGCCAAATTTTCCCCACTATCCTGGACCAAGACATGAAACTCATCCTCCAGCTTCTTGACTTCATTACGAGGACAAAACTCTGCCATCATAACTTCCTTAACCTGCTCCCAAGTCATAGCTAGTGCAACTTCAGCCCCGCGGGTCCTTTTCTCATCGTTCCACCATGTGAGTGCCCTTTTGTGGAGGACACTCATAGCATAGCGAACCTTGAGGTTGTTGGGACACTCGCTATTGATGAAGGTATTCTCTATCCCTTCAAACCACTGTAAGAGATCCGTGGCCCCTTCATCACCACTAAACTTGGGAGGGTTACAAGTGTTGAAATGCTTGAGGGTGCAAGCAAGGTGAGCATTTCCGTTCCCATTCCCGTTGCCATTCCCATTGCCATTCCCGTTTGTCTGAGCAAGTTGGGCTACTAGGTTGGGGAGTATTGCCGCCATTTGTTGAGCCATCTGCTGAGAAATAATCGCGGCGAGTTGGGCACTGTTAGGGGTACCGTTGCCTGGGTTAAGGTTGTTATTGTTGTTATTGTTGTTGATGCTTTCATCCTCATGTTCGTTGTCAGTGTTAAGACGATTGCTGCGACGAGGAGGCATGATCTGAAAGTGACACAAAGAAGGGTTTAGTGAGACATAGGGTGAATCAAAGATAGTTATGGTAGTATAAGGAATGTAATCATTTATTCATTACTTAAAACGAATAAACGAAAACGTTGACTTATCAAAGATTCTAGATTCTAATAACATAGTGAAGACATGCTTTAGCCTATAAGTGAACACTCATCCCGAGAATTCCCAGGTAGGCATCCGGGTCCCTCGTCTGATTGGGATATATGCGCAATGCCAGCCTAGACAGAAGACTCAGAATACAGGCATTCACCCTTCCAGATTGCACGTGTTCGCTATTAAAATCTAGAACTTCGACGGGATCTCAAGGTGGTTCAGGTTAAACCTGAGGATTTTGTCCTATTAATCTAAAGGTGGATAGGGATTGCAGCAGACGAATAAGAGTAGGCATCTTGTAGTATTGTGGTAGCATAGGGTGTAGGATAGGTATAAGGATAGATATAAGCAAGTAGGGTTTCAAGTAATGAGAGCAAGTACTGGTTAAGTCCCTAAGGTTATAGTCTAGATTATTTTCTAATAACCTAATTCCCTATAACCAAGGCTCTGATACCAATCTGTAACACCCCAACCGATGGCGGAAACATCGAGGTGTCACGTAGGAATGATTGTTCAGTAGCACATGGTAGACAAATTTTAATTAAAATATAGTTAAGGCAAAATATCCAAAGTCGAATTACATAACAAAGTTTTAAATAAAAGTCTAGAACATCAAATAATCCCAACAAGCATAAACTTCAATAAAGATCTTCTCATGCTAGTACTCTAATCTTCATGCCTCATTATTTCCTGTTGAGTTGGAAAAATGGGGGGGTCAACTAGAAGTTGGTGAGAATACATAAGTCATGTTAAGCAAATAGTTTAAGTATAAAAGTTTAGCAATTCATATGTCTAATGTAAGTTTAAGTCTACATGATTAAACATGAAGTATAGTATGCACATAATCAAACCTCCGACAAAGTTTAGGTCCATCCCGTCATCCACGGTTCACCTTAATATCACGTTGGAACGATAACAATCACCCGCGCTCCCCATAAAAGATGGTCAACGAATCTGGGTGGGATTGTCAATCCAATAGATCTATCATTGAATATCGCCGGCTTGGCCATAGCTAATGATTATGTAAGTTTAAGTTTAAGTCTAATAGTATTTGTCTACATCATGAGGCATTAAAGTTTACAACTAGACATGTATGTAGAATTGCTTAAGTATAAAGTTTAAAGTATAAAGAATTGCGTAAACAAGGTTATGTAAACTCACCTTAGCAAAGCGTTAAGTCTCAAAAAGAAAAATAGAATAAGCGTGTCCCCAAAAGTGCCAAGTATTACCCTATATATATAAGGAAAAATATCTCTAAGTCTAAGTATTTCTATAGGTTTTCGAATTTGAGAATAAACGTTCGTTCGATTGATAAAACGTTTGATAATGGAGAGAATTTTTGTAAGTAGTTAAACAAGGGTCTTTTTATAAAATCTAGGTTTAAAATGGCTCATTAATGAGGTTAAAGTATAAAAATAATTTTTATAAAATTATGTTCTTTAAAATAGAATATTAATTCTATTTATAACAAATTACTAAAAGTTAACTTTAATATTTAAAAATACTAAAATTAAAGGATTTTTAATTTAAAATTTACAATTCTGTTCTAAATAATAAGGAGTAATTTATATAAAATTTTGTTGCAAAAATATTAAAAATTCGATTTATTATGATTTAATTAAGTTTAAAACTAACAAAAATTGATTAAAAATATTAAATAACCGATTTTTCAGAAATAAAAATTATTTCAGTAAAGTATAATGTTATAAAAACTTAGATTAATTTTTGTAGAATTTTATATAATCGTTTTGGTATTTTTGTAGAATTTTATAATAAATAGTGAATAAACTTGTAATATTTATTATAAATAACAAATAAATGATTTTTGGAAAACTAAAAGTTAGAAAATTAGCCTTATCATCAACATAACCTAGGATAATTTTTATAGAATTTATAAACTATATTTAATATTTAAAACTAATTATTGAATGTTTAGTAAAATAAAAGGTAAATAAAAAGAGACAAAGTATAAAAAAAAATAGGTGAGGCCGAAGGGATTCGAACCTGGCCTGATGGCCGGTTCATTGTTAAGGTTCCAAGGCTCAGACCAACTGGTCTGGGTGGTATTTGTGTTGGTTTTTAAAAAAAAATTTATAAACATTAACCGATTAAGTGTTTATCCCCAAATCATACATACAAGCCCTAGATTGATCAATTGATCGATATAATGAGCAATAGCCCCTGTTATGATGGGCTATTGTTCCTGTAGGGCCGATAACTGTATAACAAACACGAATTATGACTTACAGAGCCGATAGCTTCGATGTTGACGAGTCAAGAAAAAAAGTCAAAGGTTGATCAAAACGAGCAGAATACGAAAGATGAATGGAATTCAGTAATACAAGGTTGTATATCGGCGAAGAGAGAAGGTAAAGAAGGGTTTAATTTATACTAATCAACCTCGTTTGTTATTATGGAAACTATTGACCCAATTAAATCAATTACGCGTTATTTTGCGAAATTGGAAAGTAATACAGGCTGGAAAACCTTGTAGAGAACGTTAGGGTGTCGGTGGGAACAACCTAAAGCCTAATTACGAGTGAAATTGGACGAATTGGCTGGATTCGTGGGCTTTGACTCGTCGAAGTCAATTTAAGCCTGGTAAGGTTGGTTTAAGATTTAAATTGTGTGATATTGTATCAAAAGAGATTGCAGCCTAGTTGGTAGGATAGTTGTTGTATAAGGTTGACCCGGCTGAGACTCGGGTTCGAGTCCAGCCCGGGTGTGTATTTTTTTTTTTGTAGTTTTTCATAATAATATAACCAATTTAATGTTATTTTTTTGTTTATTTATTATAAAAATGTCATGAAACATTTTTTTAAACACAACGAATGTATAGAAAAGTCACGTTTATTAATAATACTCGGAACGTACAATCGGAAAAATGCGAAACGTTACATGACTTCAGGAAGCGATTGGAATAAGATTGCTAATGTCGTTTGGTTCTTTCGATTGTCAGCAGCCCCTCCGGTTACTGGGTCTATCGTGTCTGCTAATCCGTAAGCGCCCAAGACGGTTCGTGCCACAACAGACCAAGTTGAATAGTTTGTTTGAGTGAGTTTTGGACATTGAAGATTCACATTCTGATGCTCACGGTTGTTCGCTGGTGCTGGTGCAATAACACATTGTTCTTGGTCAGCCATACTTCTCGCTAGGTCGGATAGATGTGTTAATCACCCCACAACAAACTGATCCGATCCTGTCCTCTGATCTGGTTATTCTCCCCGAACCCGTAGACTTCTATGGTTTGGTTATGCGCCCCAAACCTGTCTTTACTCGAGCCTAGAACCGTTTAGGCTCTGATACCAATTGTTGGAACAATCGGTAATAAAGCAACACGAACACAGCGATTTTTGTGGCGGACACCACGACGACTTTTTCTGATTTTATTAACTGTAAACAAAAGACAAGAACATAAATAATAACTCTATTCTAGACCCTCTATTTATACTAATTCTAAACATCTATTTGAATTAGGATACTTCAAACTATATGAGATATTTGCATTATCTCTTATTCCTTTACTAGTACTAGATAACTAATAACTAATAGATAAACTAAATTCTTCCTTGATCCCCACGCATCAATCTCCAAAACATGCTTCTAGATTTCCATTCCTTCAATCCAGTAATTGCTTTGACCCATTGACCCATCGGGATTAAGTCCAACACATTGATGTGTGTGTGGTTTTATATCCTGATATCAAGACTAGGACCGATTGGATTTCCGGTCAGTCTCCGACTGTATTCCAGTGAGGTCCGATCACATATCCGGTAAGTGTTAGTTTATTGGCTAAATTGGTTACAATCTCATAATCAATTATTGTTATATTGAATACGATTGTTGTGAGGTACCATTAACCGATTGGAGAACACAAGTCCGATACCGACTCAACTCAGTGACTCGGTCAACAACCGAAATCAAACCCGGTCTAGTGACCTGACGCGACGAGACTCATTATTACATTTTAAGAATATATATATATATATATATATATATATATATATATATATATATATATAATACGATTAATTGTTGGACTTGTAATAATAATAAAGACGATAATATATATGAATATATATGTTTATATATATACAATTTAATATATAGACAATGTACTAGACTCGGGTTAACAATACTATCTTTTTATTTCTCTTATGCTATCAAGCTGTAATGGCCAACTTACTAGATTAAAAGTCTGTGTCGTGTCTATTATAATAAATATCAATGATGAACCCAATCCTAGGACCATCTAATATATATCAAATTCGATATATAGGATCCGGATATTTTGAGAACCAAGGTGAGTTGTGAGAACCATAGGAACTCACTTTATAACCACATACTTTTTTTAATAAAAAATGAATATGTGGTCCACAATTAATCAACAATAAAATAATGAATAAAATATTAATATACTTACACGAGGATAAAAATCCCTTACACCGGTGTATTTTGGCGTACATTAATGTATTTTTTTTTAATTTTTTTTACAGCAGGGTTTACGTGTTTTACACGAGTGTAAAAAAAGAAATTTTTTTTTTGCATTTTACGTCGAGTTCCTACGAGTTCTCACAACTCGTCGAGTTCTCAAAGTATCCTAACCCTATAATATATATATATATATATATATATAGGATCCGGATATTTTGAGAACCAAGGTGAGTTGTGAGAACCATAGGAACTCACTTTATAACCATATACTTTTTTTAATCAAAAATGAATATGTGGTCCACAATTAATCAACAATAAAATAATGAATAAAATATTAATATACTTACACGAGGATAAAAATCTCTTACACCGGTGTATTTTGGCATAAATTAATGTATTTTTTTTAAAAAAAATTTACAGTGGGGTTTACGTGTTTTACACGAGTTTAAAAAAAAGAAATTTTTTTTTCGCATTTTACGTCGAGTTCCTATGAGTTCTCACAACTCGTCGAGTTCTCAAAGTATTCTAACCCTATATATATATATATATATATATATATATATGTATGTATAGGTTCCTGTACAAAGTACATTTTTTGTACAAAGTGTGAGAAGTCTATATAGTCATTGTGTTTTAAAGTTTGGCTATAATGCTTTTGATTCATTTTGTATTGATTTACATAGAAAAGCACCAAACGCTACAATTTAAAACACAATCAAATATATTTTAGACACTAAATTTAAAACACACTGATTACTTTCTTCGTACGGTGTTTTAGATTACATGTCGAGAATACATTAATTAGTGTTTTAAATTGTTAACTTTTGTGTTTTTCGATATAATACTATGTCAAAGGAACATAAAACATCATGCCTAAAATTAAAAACACAATGCCTATATAGACTTCTCACACTTTGTACGAAAAATACACTTTGTACAGGAACCCCACCCTATATATCTATACTATATTAATATGTATATAGCATGGGCAAGATGGTAATTTACCAAATCTCTTAAATTTCAATATGTACAAATTGTAATGCATAATGTACAATTCTTAAAATCATAAAATTCACAGCCCTAATTAAATGACCCATAATATCTATCTGGTTCAGAGGGGAGATTCAAAATTTTAAAAATCCAATCTTGCCACTCATACTCTCTCTCTCTCTCTCAAGAAAGTTATCGATTGTATCAAAACCCTAATATCCCAAACACTTTCGTTTAAATTTGAGACCTAGAATAACCGATTTTGTTTGGATCTGCAAGTGACTATTTACCCATGATGGTGAGGTTTTTGCAAACTAATCGATTTTGTGCAGATCTGAGTACATTTTCGTTAGTTATCTTAGATCTATCGATGATGTTAACGTTTTTATTTGTTTAATTTATTAATGATGATTGTGTTATCATGTTGATAGGGACGGAGGGCTGAAGACCAATGAAGACGGGGAGCGGTCGAGTCGGAGCAAGAGGCGGTAGTAGAAACCCTAGAATTTCTACTGCTCATCCTCATATGACAATTGTATGTTTCTTCTATTGAATCAGATTTATGTACTTTTTGCTTCTATTAAATGGTTAAATAATACGGTTCTTCACAAATAATGGAAGGGTGACGTTTGACTTATGCGAATGTGGTGATTGTATTTTCTGCTTGAACATTAATTTATTAAACGAAGGCTAACTATACCTACCTCATGTGTACATCATACACCACTTGAATGTTGAAATTCTCAATTTGGAGTTCGCATGGATTGGATTAGATTTTTGGGCATGTTGGCTATTGAGAAATTTGATTTCGATGGGGATGGATATATAACTCCAGAAGAGCTTCGAATGGTAAGCACTGGTACAACTTCCAAATGGTAAACACTGACTTTAAGCTTTTGAGGTCAATATGCTATTTGCTACTTCAGCGTTAGAACTAATTTTGGCTAGAGTGTACTTATTAAGGACTTTGTATAAGTTTAGGACTTTGTATTTGGATGTTAAGGTTCTTCTTAGTAATTATTTAGTAATTTCCCGAAGACTTTATAACTTCCTTTTTGCTAAAGTGGTGATAGGATTGCAGTGATTCCAGTTACTTCTACACATTATTGACTATACAAATTATATTGTTATACTTATTTATTTATTTGTTGCTTGAGGACATGTACATTTTGTATTGCTTATGATTTCAAAGAAAAAGAAAACCTTCTGTGTTATAAGCGAAAACAGTTCATAGACATTATTTGTTTTTTAGTTTTATTACTTTTTCTTTTAAGATACCACGGTTCATAGAAATTATTTTCATGGAACGCAAAGTTAAAAGTAAGTAATTTGCTCCATATCAGTGTCTGGATGCGTGTTTTGAAAATGATTATTAAAGGCGTAATTTTTACCCGGATTAATCTGGGTTGTGTTTATCCTCAAACGGGTCAAAACGGAAAATGGTTGTTACTGTTCTGTGCTGGTCATAGCTTCTTTCAGCCATTTGAGCCTCCTATTGATATGAACAAAGACAAAAATGTTTGTGATCATCTAGATGATTGTTCATGTGATCAAGTGATGGATTTTGAAGCTTGAAGCAACCTGGTTTGCTACTAATTTGCTGCTCTGTTTATATTTTCTGTCTACAATGCTTCCTGATTGAAGCAACCTGGTTTGCTGCTGATTTGCTACTCTGTTGCTGCTGTTTGTGGGGCAGGCTGTCTCCAAGAAGGAGAACAAGTGAGTGAATCACATGTATGGTGTTTGATATTAGGTTTGAGGCTCATGTAAAGTCGACCCGTTTGCTCTTATCATGGACAATGAAGTATCTAAATTTGATGCTTATTTCCATATCAGTAAAGAAACCAATTTTACTAATTTGAGTTGGTCCAGGTTGACAAACGGGCGGGGATGTATGGGCTGCTGGAAGTTTGGAACTGTTGGAGTGGAACGTCAAATATGGATGTAAGCTTATTTTTTAATTAATGTAGTTTACCAGTAGGCAACAACAATTCTTATATATAAAATAAAAACACTATTTTGCTTGGATTGCATAGACATGAACAGGCTGAAAAGGCTCTTGGTGCCTTTGGTGAAGGTATCAAACCTAAAATTTGTGATAAGATGAAGTTCACGAGCCCTCCAGAAAATGAAAAACCCAAGCAATCCATCAAAAACCATTTTCAACATACAAGCGATCTTTATAAATCAAGCATTAACATGTTATCCTTTTACTAACCCATTCTCAACACCCAAGACAACACACCCCTCACAATATCTCTCCTCTCGGTAACAAGTAAGCACTAGCAATTATGAGCTAGTCACACAAAAGGCAAACGGGTGGTTGTACAATTATAAGCTTGTACCTAAATCGGTCCTCCTCTTACAAGTGCCAAACATGAATGCAAATCAAAGGGACTTAAAGGTTGTAACTTGGCTAGGTGAAAAGGTAGGAAATGGGATATATATGTAGTAGCGAAGGACTTTACCCGATCTTTTATTACACAATGAACACACGCACACACAAGACATAACTACTATATACACCACAATCATACTTCTTCCTCTTCTTTCTTTTTCTTTTCTTCTTTTCATCATTTATTTTTTTTTTCTCATCATTTTTTTACAATCAAAGTAAACGTATTACATAAACGTACCAAATACACATTCAACAAAACATCATAATGCAACTTCAACACAAAACTACTAAAACACTATAAACACTACAAACACTAAAAGACCGGGTCAAGTCGGGTGTATATTTGGGAAACTAGTTAAGGGTTAACAATTGATAGGCTTTAGGCACAAAATGGGCAACTAAATGTCCAAACCCCCGCCCTTCTCACTACCAAGCTCATATATGTAATTTATGAGGTCCAACCCCCCAAATCCCACACTCGCACTCACCAAGACGAGGCTACCTAAATGCCCTTATCCTCTCTACATTCATATTCAACTAAAGACTCAAACCGCATTCAAGCACAAGTTCTAATGCACCCCCACCCATTGCCACTCTCAACAAAGAAAGGTATTATTTATCTACAAGTGTGGCTTCAACTCTCACCAAGAACCAAAAAGAGTATCAAGGGTTGCCGGTGTGTCACTTGGGGTTAGTCCAAGGCATTCAAATTCTCACGATGTTTAGCTTGATTACAAAAAAAAATTTAAACTTCAAAATTTCCCCCATCCCCACACTTGGGATACATTGTCCCCAATGTATGGTTTTGGAAGGATTTGATCGCTCAAACTCTTAAACATCAATCCAAAATTCATCATCTCAAACCACAAATTTTCTTTTGGTATTTTTCATTTTATATTTTTTTTTTTAGATTTTTTTTATCACACCACCAACTTGCACATCCCAAAACATAACATAACATACTAAACACCACCCATCTACCCAATCCATAAACATAATAAACCAACAAATATTTACATCTATACATGAAAGAACACGACCTGATTAATTGTAGCGAGGTTCAGGAGGCCCGAAAACAGAAGACATCATGTCATTCCATTCTCCGAATCGAATACACCGCTACTACTTCCACCTTGTTGTGAAGCCTCTTGTTGTTGTCGTGGGTCTATCCATTGTGAATGATGGAGCGGCGGGGTCGGATATGAAATACAACCATCATAAGGTGGTAGAGACACATAATCCACCGGAGGTGGATCCACAACCATAGGCCGCCCCGCATGCTAATCCGCATTCATCCTCCTAGCTTGATCATCAATGTAATGGTTATTCATCTCCAATTCATGAGAATAAGCATGTGCTCGGTTCCATGATTCTTGACGATCAAAGTTTTGCTTCAAAGCTCGCTCCACACTAGCACTCATCATGGTTTGATGATCAAAGATAGTACGCTCCGACCACGACCATGTGTCAAAAATCGAGGCCAGAGGACATTGGTTTTCAATCACCTCTTGCATGGTACCACTATATGTACAATTTTCCTCAAATGAACGCTCCGTATAATCAAAGAAACTTCCACCATATCCTCTACTAGAACTTCCTTGACCCACATCCACATTCTCACCTCTAGGCTCCTCCTCATAATCTTCATCTCCACTCGGTTGTTCATTCTCACTCTCCGGATCATCCTATTCACCCGGTAAAAGCATCCTAGCATCAGCTTTCAAAGCTCATCTTTGCCCCTCCGACTTAAGCTTATGATACCTCTCCGATTGACTATAAGTCCATCCCATAGCCATCTTTTGTAATTCAAAAGGCTTGTGCCTTTTTAGTTTTCCTTGGTCCTCCGACGTGATAGCCTTGAATTGCTTCAACAGACCCGTGATAATTCGGCAATACGGGATGATACGCCTCCCCACTTTGTTACGACACATCCAAAGATGGTTCATAATCAAATACCTAATCGGGAAGCATGGAGACTTGATATGCGTCAATTTATACATATAAAAGCCCCAATTTAACTCCCATTTATATATGTTTTTGGCTTTATACATGATGAATTGGTACTTATTTGGTATCTTTATGATTACAGGTCTTAAACGGTGTCCATGAAGAAAACCAGATCAAAACGGACAGTTTCTGCATATTCTGCACAATCTGCAGGTGTTGCACTCCCGTGCGCCCTGGTGGCACTCCCGTGCAGTCATACTTGCACTCCCAGGTGCACTCCGTGCACCAGCCCGTGCGAGATCTGACAGTTCTACAAAACAGAGCAGAACGTCATTTTTAGGGTATTGGGTGATTTTTGGGCGATTTTGGGGCGATTTTGGGCGATTTTCTGGGTGTGTAAGCTGCTGTGAAGCCGATTAACAAGCTTAGGAAGCAATCCAAGTCCATTAACATCATCCAATCCATCATAACCTTGCTTGTTTATGGTTTGATTCTTGACCTAATATTATATCAAATCTGATTTTGAAGCTTTGTTATGTTGCTATGATTAGTATTTGTAAACCTACGGGTAAAAACAATACTTAGCTTGTTCTTATTTTTGTTTGTATATTGTTTTGTTTGAATGAATCATTAAGCTTTATGTTCATGTTGAATCTTCATGATTTGTATGTAAACTCTCATGTTGTTGTTTTAGTCTCGTTTGATATTGTTGTGCCTTGGAGGATTAACAAAGTATAGGTTAGATATGGTTAAAAACTCCTAGTTTATGCTTTGTTAACAAAGTTAATAACTTGTTAGTAACTTTGTGCCATGAAACTGTAACCGGGTATTGGTTTAGTAAAAGGTAGTTTCAATAATAACCGAGAGTATTGACTTGCACGTAAAATAGCTTTAATCGGCTAAATGGTGTTATTGCGTGTCTTTGACATGATTAATGATCTTTGTTTAGAGATTTTGGTTGAAATCGCTTTCTTAGTAGATTTATGTTCAAAGCGTGCAAGATGAGATTGATTATGTATGAATCTAGTTTATGCTCGTTGTTGTGGCTATATTGTGCTTATCAGTGTAGCTTTCTCAATTGAGTGAGGTTGAGGACTCCCGAAAGGTGATACTAACTTATATTTAAGGATTTACATGAGTGCATATCAATTGCTCGCTAATGAACAAGTTTAGGTGGTTAGCATGTGTTATCGTGGTAGCCTTCCGAAGAGTTGTCATGTTAGGATTCCCGAATGGGATACTAATTGTCCGAAAATAGGAGTATTGATTTAAGTGTTTGGTTCTATTCAAACTTAGTTACATGCTTAGGTTGTATGCAAACAAGTCTTTATATATCTATTTTTCTATTTGGAGTCTTATATATATATTTGATATGCTTAGTTTCAATTAGATTAAATTAGTTAAAACAAACATTCACTATCTTTTCTTACCGGTAAATTAGTGACAACGGTTTAGTACAATCGCTCCGCGCGTCCATGGATCGATACTTGGTTCTTATCTATGCTTTACTACATATGTGACAGGGTGCGCTTGCCCTTTAATGTGTGTTCTAATGTTAAGATTAAAATCATTTTTATAAATTTAAAACACGAGTTGCGCGAGCGTATTTTATGTATGCTCAGAGCACATCAAGTTTTTGGCGTCGTTGCCGGGGAAGCGACGAGCTTTTGGAATGACCCGAGTTACTCCTTTACTGGTGTACATGCTTGTGAATATCTGTCTATACTTGTTTATTTGATTCATTCATTTGTTTATAGTAATCTGTATTTGTTCGTTTATTTGTTAATATGATTGTTTTTATTCTTTATCTGATTAATTTGTTTGTTGATCTTTGTTCTTATTGTTTAATCTGTTTATATTACTATAATTTTTATGTATATATTGTTTTTATGTAATATATAATGGAAGCCTGGGTATGTTACGTTTAAATTTGATGGTTCGGATGCTTTTATAATAGGTTTGGGTTAAGAAAAATTGGGAAATTTATTTAATATAAAAGTGGCGTTAATAAAAATAATTTTCTGTGAAAAATGTTTCCTTGCGATTCGCAAAGAAGCTGGGCTTATGGTTTCGCTTTAAGCGAGTTCCTAATTATCCCGGATTTTATCTTTTATTATTCACGATACGCGGCCAGGATCACCAGAGTCCTTCGCGTGACGTGAATAGCCGCTATCTTTCGTTTTTAACTCCATTCATTGGCATCCATCATCGTTTTCATCTACTATCTTCCGTTATATTATTATTATTTTTTTTCGGTGAAAAGCTTGTTTTCGTGCAAAGCAAAAAGACGGTCTTTATCTTGTTGCAACGCGTGAGCACCTTGAGTCATTATACTTGCACCACGCGAGAAGCGGTCTATACTTCTTCGCGGTGCGCGAGTGACTTAGATTTCGCTGAAAATTTTGTATATTTTCGTATTTGTATATTATCATCATTTAAATTTAGTGTATAGGTTTTGGTATTTCATTTTGTGTATATATTTCTTCTATTTTTCTTAGTTTGAGTCTGTACTTATTTCGTACATTGCGTCAGTTTAAGTGTGGGGATGGCCGATGTCTGTTATTGCTCGATCGATCTTCTCGCCCGTACTCAATCTCCATTCGGGCGAAAGCGATCTTAAAGAAATTCTTTTATGAAAACGGTCATTCCAATAAGTCAAAGTCCAAGTTGGACTTAGTTGAAAGTCAACGGGCAGCGATTAAATTTTAACATTCAAGCCCGTATGACCCGGATGTGGAAATACTTGAATTCCACAACCGCGCGCCTAAAACGCGCGTGGAAAATCGAGTCAAGCTATCGACTCGTGCAAAAACGTAGCTTAGCAGGGGCATTCATGTCCTTTGTTACTTCATAATATCCTAAACTAATCTTAGTTGTAATTAGGTTAGTTCATGAAACTTTGGGGCACTCTTCATAATTGAACAAACGAGCCCCAAGTTCTATAACACTTCATAAATATTCGGTTTTTAAACGCCTTTTGTAAAATCACTTGAATTTGAAATGATTTTGCAAAATCGTAGTGCATAGGTGTTCAAATTCCGAATTGGTTTAAATACTTCATAAAGGTGCAAAGCTCGGCCATTCGATCACCAAAGTTACATAAATTTTCAAAAACCAAGTGCTTGAATGGCCGGTTTTAGAGTGCATTTGGCTAAAACACTGCGAAACGGACGAAAGCCAGTGCACGGGATCGAAAAAAAAACGAGGCTGCAGCAGAAATTTGGCGCGCAGGGTGCAGTGAGCGGCCGCTCACTGCCCCCGCACAGCAGCTCAAATAGTCTGTTTGTTTGTTGGTCGTTTTTTTTGGCGTCTTTTGAGTCCGGGTCCTATGCCTTCGATTATGTCTAACATATTTAAGAGAGTTTTAATGCAGACGAGGAGGACTAGGAGGCTAGTCAGACCGTGTGAAGGCGGCGGTGGTATCTTTACTATATTTTATGCACTATTGTAGTTTTGGGGTTTCATTTTGGGTTTCTTTTAAATCCCCCCGGTTTATGTATTCAATTTTAGACAATTTACTTTGCTTTGTTTTAAATTCAGTAATGATGAATGCTTGGAGTTTTATTTTAATGAGTTGTGTGTTTTAGAGCGCCATTTAGCACTTTTACAGGTACTAAGGAAAAGGAGTTCAGGATACATACAAGCACTGAGGGCTGAGCAGACACCACAACGTCCTTGGATAACCTTCAGTTTGCTTAGACACCAGGGGAGTTTCAGTTTCTCTTCTTTGCACCATAGTTTAGCTATTCACAATGCTTTACTATTTTTTGGGTCACATTGAGGACAATGTGATGTTCAAGTGTGGGGAGGGTAATTATGTTAACTTTACTTAGCTTGCACTATAGTTTAGCTCTTCATGATGCTTTACTATTTTTTGAGTCACATTGAGGACAATGTGATATTCAAGTGTAGGGAGGGTTGTTAACAGTATTAGCTTTTCTTGTCCCAAGTTGTGAAAAAAAAACTCCCAGTTTTTAATTTTTGTGGCATAACACTTGAGCAAAAAGCGGTGAATTCTTCATAATTTTTGTAAATTAATACGGTTGGTTGCGTTTAAGAAGCGTTAGATTTGGTAAAAGCGGACAAGCCAAATTTGAGAAGTATGGTAAACAAAAGAGTGACTAGCATGTTAATTTTTACACTTATACCCATTCCTTCCGTTACGTGAGAACTCTTTTTGAGCCTTTTATTGCTTTTTCGATACTTGCTCGCTATATGCGAAATATGAGTGCGCCGAATGGCTTATGTGATTTAGAACTTGTTATTAGCATACTTTTCGAGATCATATATGTGTAGATTTGCATGAAAGTGATTGAGGCATTTAGGATACCCTTTTGACTTAAGCCTTTTCTTTTCGTTTTATCTGTTTCCCGCACACAAATGTTATCCACTAGTTAACCATGTTGAGCCTATATCCGTGTTTTTTTTCTTACTTAACCCACCATTTCACCACTAAACCAAATTTAGCCTTTTTCTTTTAAACCTTTTGTGTTGGAACTCGGTTTAGGTTATTGTTTGACTCGTTTTATGTTATAGTTCATGTTCGGGTATTTAGTTCCCGTGTTTTGGTTTATTCATGTATAGTTCTCAGTTGTATTCAGTATTGTTTATAAAAAAAAGAGAAAATCAGAAAAAAAAAATGCAGAAAAATAGTATACCCTAAAATAGGGTGATTTAGAAGAGTTTGAGCAGTTTTCAGTGCTTTAAAGTTAGAATTTTGTGGTTAGCTCAAAGTAAATAAAAATCACCTATGTTCGCGTGTGGTTTGTACAGTTTACGTTTGTATCTATTAGTTAGACATAACCGCCGAGTTTTAGCCGTTTTGTCACTGTAAATATCCTTTCCACACCCTTTACCATTGCCTATCATTACAACCCACAAGTCCTCTTGATTTATGCATTTCTATATATGAATTGGTAGAGATTAGATCTTTTAACAAGCATATGATATCGCACAAGTCATTGTCTAGGCATTGAGTGTTTAGACATACACATTTCATATGTATGATCCACAAATAAGTCGAGTGTGTGTGAACATTGTGAGTGGTGTAAAGATATGCATGATTAGTCGATTTGATGTTAACCATTGCTTTGATTTTCTATGTATTTCCAAGTGCTTGTCGGTTTGAAATCTTGATGATATCTTTTGACAAAACGGCTAGCCATCTGATTTATTAACTTTCCGGTTCGCTACTCGTGTTGCCATTGGGAGTGTTGTTGAGTTTTCTATTGCTTAGGGACAAGCAATGTTTAAGTGTGGGGATGTTTGATATGCGTCAATTTATACATATAAAAGCCCTAATTTAACTCCCATTTATATATGTTTTTGGCCTTATACATGATGAATTGGTACTTATTTGGTATCTTTATGATTACAGGTCTTAAACGGTGTCCATGAAGAAAACCGGATAAAAAACGGACAGTTTCTGCACATTCTGCACAATCTGCAGGTGTTGCACTCCCGTGCGCCCTGGTGGCACTCCCGTGCAGTCATACTTGCACTCCCAGGTGCACTCCCATTCACCAGCCCGTGCAGGCATACTTGCACTCCTAGGTGCACTCCCGTGCACCAGCCCGTGCGAGATCTGACAGTTCTATAAAACAGAGCAGAACGTCATTTTTAGGGTATTGGGTGATTTTTGGGAGATTTTGGGGTGATTTTGGGCGATTTTCTGGGCGTGTAAGCTGCTGTGAAGCCAATTAACAAGCTTAGGAAGCAATCCAAGTCCATTAACATCATCCAATCCATCATAACCTTGCTTGTTTATGGTTTGATTCTTGACCTAATATTATATCAAATATGATTTTGAAGCTTTGTTATGTTGTTATGATTAGTATTTGTAAACCTACGGGTAAAAACAATACTTAGCTTGTTCTTATTTATCGTTTGTATGTTGTTTTGTTTGAATGAATCATTAAGCTTTATGTTCATGTTGAATCTTCATGATTTGCATGTAAACTCTCATGTTGTTGTTGTAGTCTCGTTTGATATTGTTGTGCCTTGGAGGATTAACAAAGTATAGGTTAGATATGGTTAAAAACTCCTAGTTTATGCTTTGTTAACAAAGTTAATAACTTGCTAGTAACTTTGTGCCATGAAACTGTAACCGGGTATTGGTTTAGTAAAAGGTAGTTTCAATAATAACCGAGAGTATTGACTTGCACGTAAAATAGCTTTAATCGGCTAAATGGTGTTATTGCGCGTCTTTGACATGATTAATGATCTTTGTTTAGAGATTTTGGTTGAAATCGCTTTCTTAGTAGATTTATGTTCAAAGCGTGCAAGATGAGATTGATTATGTATGAATCTAGTTTATGCTCGTTGTTGTGGCTATATTGTGCTTATCAGTGTAGCTTTCTCAATTGAGTGAGGTTGAGGACTCCCGAAAGGTGATACTAACTTATATTTAAGGATTTACATGAGTGCATATCAATTGCTCGCTAATGAACAAGTTTAGGTGGTTAGCATGTGTTATCGTGGTAGCCTTCCGAAGAGTTGTCATGTTAGGATTCCCGAAAGGGATACTAATTGTCCGAAAATAGGAGTATTGATTTAAGTGTTTGGTTCTATTCAAACTTAGTTACATGCTTAGGTTGTATGCAAACAAGTCTTTATATATCTATTTTTCTATTTGGAGTCTTATATATATATTTGCTATGCTTAGTTTAAATTAGATTAAATTAGTTAAAACAAACATCACTATCTTTTCTTACCGGTAAATTAGTGACAACGGTTTAGTACAATCGCTCCGCGCGCGTCCATGGATCGATACTTGGTTCTAATCTATGCTTTACTACATATGTGACCGGGTGCGCTTGCCCTTTAATGTGTGTTCTAATGTTAAGATTAAAATCATTTTTATAAATTTAAAACACGAGTTGCGCGAGCGTATTTTATGTATATTCAGAGCACAGCAAGACTCATTGAGCAATGCACAAAGAACGAGTATCTCTGGATATCTCACCTCTTGCTTGTCAGCCCTTCTTGAAATAACATTTAAAATGCATATAGCTAGTAGCAATTTCACTTCAATATTCAAATTTCTTCGAAGCAAAGTCCCACTATAAGTACCCGGTAAGAATAAGGCTGATAACATATCATTCCACCTAGGTTGCTTATCTGATTTAATCAGCAGATCATCAAGACTTGGGATCATATAGTCACGAGCAGGCTAATTGTCATATTTCGCTAACTTTCGCAATGTCTCAAAAGACATTTCCACCTTAATCCCATTCACCTCACCTGTTAGCTTCATCTGTGAGGGCTTATCATACCTATTACATTGCAAAGTAGCTTCATCTGTGAGGACAATTCCGGGTTTGGATTGGTTATAGAAAAAAATGGGTTTAAAAAAGTTGTGGTTTACAATGATGTGGCATGTTAATTTGATGAATTGAAATTTCAAACCAACTTGTTTAGGCTATGGGGTGTGGGGAACGGATGGACTATCTTTGAAAGACTACCCCCCACATCACCTAACACATCATCAAGGAGGGTAGTCTTCCTTTTTAAGATGGGCCAAGGTGTGTAGATGGTCCTCCCAATACATTATTATTATTATTATTATTATTATTATTATTATTATTATTATTATTATTATTATTATTAATTCTATTTCAAAGTAATAAACAAATATAAAATTAAAATTAATATTAAAATTAATAAAAAAAAGTTACAATTAAAAAAAACATAAACTAAAAAATAGAAGATTACATAACATTAAAAAAATTAAAAAGAAACTAGTCGTTATGTCTGTTGTTTCAAAATTCAATCAAATCCGCTTGAATATTTAGATGTTTGTGCTCGTTATATAACAAGAATTCGTTAAACTCTTCTTGAGTCGGGGTAACCAGAATAGTATTCTCCTCTAATCCGATTTTGTGGAACTCATAAATAACTCGACCTCCGTCTTCGAGTATCATATTATGCAGTAAGATGCAAGCATACATACAATAACGCAGTGTTTGGGGTTCAAAAGCATGTGCCGGGTTTTCGATGATATGCCATCTTGATTGTAGAACCCCAAATACTCTTCAATGTCCTTTCTCACCGATTCTTGATAATTGGTAAATTTCTTTCTTTTTTCATCGGCATAGTGCTGAACAGTTTTAATGATTGTAGAGTAAGTTGGGTATATTCCATCAACAAGATAATACTCGCACCTGTATTCCACCCCGAAACTGTAAAGTTGGTATCTAGACCGGTTCCTTTTACAACATCATCGAAAACCAGTGATTGATGGATGTCGTTAATGTCGTTATTCGAACCGGGAACACCAAAAAAAGCATGCCAAATTCATAAATTTTGGGAAGCAACAACCGCTAGGATTATTATTGGATGTACTTCATCGCCTTGCATAAACTGCCCACGCCATGCATTCGGGTAATTCCGCCACGACCAATGCATGCAATCAATGCTTCTAAGCATTGTTGGAAAACCATGCTTTTGTAAGTGGAACTGATACAACTTTTGGACGTCATTGGAAGTTGGGTTTCGCAAATATGTTTTGCTTTAGATATTCGCAACACGTTTGCAAAACTTATACAAACATTCTCGTGCAGTTCTTTCCGACATCCTTAAATACTCGTCCTACGAATCGGTTGCTGTCCCGGTGCCTAAACATCTCATCCGTGTACAACGGTTCATCGGCAAAGTAATCAACTACTAATCTCTCGTGGGCACCTACATGTATGTTGTAAATAAAAATACATATAGTGGCGCTATAAATTCTAAAAAAATATAGTGGCAATATAATGGCGATATAAATTCTAAAAAAAATATAGTGGCGATATAAATTCTAAAAAAAATATAAACTAACCTTCTCGGTCTCTGTTTATGGCCACTTGCTTAGTACGTGATTGTTAGTTGATTTCTTTCTCTTCTTCCGCCACAATAATCTATGCCGCTTCCCAAACCGCGTTTATAAAAAGTTGATTTTTCTCGCACGACGAAGATGAAGAATCAACCAAATGTAAATATGACATTGTTTGTTTTTTTTAGAGAATTGGATTGTTTTTATAAAAAGTTAGATTTGTGTTGAGGTAGAGAGTTTTTATAAAAAAAATTTGTTGAAATGGTTGGTTTTTATAATTTGGAATTTTTTTATTTTTTTAATAATAAAGCTGTTGGTTTCCCAAAGGTCAAATAATCATTTAAGACGGGGACGGCCCAGAGAGGGCGGTGTGCCACGTCACCACGAATCAAAACGTCTCAGGGACGGTTCCCAAAACCTCCAGCTGTACCATTGTTTTGAAAACCGGTCTGACCGGGAAACGGACCCCCGGCCAGTCCGGTTCGCTATGTTGGACCACTTTGTGCAGTGACTCGAAGTTGACCCTGCGACCCGACCAGTCAAACCGGGATTTTAGAGGTCAGACCGGTGTTTTTGTTTGTTTTTTATTTGTTTGAGTTTTGGTTTGTTTATTGGGCTGGTTTCGTTTGACCGGTTGGACTAAAAAACATTGAGGCTCAAGGTGTTCTTTTTACCCGATAACCAATAACCGAACCGAACCCGAAGTGACCCGACCCGAGAAACTACCTTACCCGATTAACCCGAACCCGATTAAGTGCATACCCGAACCCGACTAGAGTTTTTAGGGTCGGTCTTCGGATTAGTTTTGTATAATTCGGGTTGACCCGAATAACCCGAATAATTCAAAATCAAATAAATGATCCAGTTTCCATATTTTTATATATATCGGAGTAGTGTTTTTGTAGCCAAATTTGCAACTAAATATTGTAGCCCATGTTGTGGTTTTATTTTACACATAGTGTAGCCCAGATGGATAGAAATACGCAACCCAAATGGTTGGAAATATGTAACTCAAACACCAGAATCATTAAACCGATAACCATTTAACCCGACCCGAAAAACCCAAACCCGATTAACCCCATAACCGGTAACCATTTAACTAGATTGGGTCGGTTATCGGGTAATATTTTTAAAACTGAAAACCCGAATAACCCGACCTGAATAAACCGATAACCGAAAATCAAACCCGATGAACACCCCTACATTGAGCCTTACATTAGCACCATCATCATACTAAGAATGGTAAGACTTAAATTTATTTAAGGGAAAATCACGAAAATAGCCATTGACCAAATGGCTTTTACCAAAATAGCCACCTCACATCTCTTGGGAGGTGGCTCACAGGTTCCGAGACCTCTCCAAGAGGCTTCCCATAAGAAACCAATAAGGAAGTGACACATGTTTAAAATATAATAAAAAAATAATCACACTTCCACCCCCATTTTTAAAACGGCCATAACTTTTTTATACGACATTATTTTTTTTTAAAAAAATTACACCATAAAAACAAGCTTTTCATCCTCTTTCATTTCCATACCATATTGCTATACTTTTAAAAAAAAAAAATTACTGCGTTGATAGTACTTGCGTCTAAATGTAAACACTTGATATTATTACTTGCGTTTTAAACATGTTTGAACCAGAACAAGTCTAGTATTAATATCTGTACTTTAAAAAAAAATTGCCAGGTTGAAAGTACTTGCGTCTAAATGTTTAAACACTTGGGTTTAAACATATCTGAACCAGAAACAAGCCTAATTGTTATTGTTGTGATAAATAGACTGGTTTTATCAATCTGACATGGCTAATTTCTAGCATTTTGGAGGTTTTCAATCAAGCACATTGTATTATTTTCATTTTATCCAACGGTTTCAAGGGTAACACAAAAACACGCAACATGTAGTAGTGACCGATCAAGATCATGAAACAAACCTACCACTGTAACTAAAATCAAAGCCACATGCATTGTTCTAGTTCAGATATGTTTAAACGCAAGTGTTTAAACATTTAGACGCAAGTACTATCAACCCAGGAATTTTTTTTTTAAAGTACAGATATTAGTACTAGACTTGTTCTGGTTCAGACATGTTTAAACGCAAGTAATAATATCAAGTGTTTACATTTAGACGCAAGTACTATCAACCCAGCAAAAAAATATTTTTTTTAAAAGTATAGCAATATGGTATGGAAATGAAAGAGAATGAAAAACTTGTTTTTATAGTGTAATTTTTTTTTAAAATAATGTCGTATAAAAAGTTATGGCCGTTTTGAAAATGGAGGTGGAAGTGTGATTATTTTTTATTATATTTTAAACATGTGTCACTTTCTTATGAGAAGCCTCTTGGAGACGTCTCGAAACCTGTGAGCCACCTCCCAAAAAATGGAAGGTAGCTATTTTGGTAAAAGCCATTTGATCAATAGCTATTTTCGTGATTTTCCCTTTATTTAATTTAATCACATTAGTCAAACAAAGCTACACAAAAATTCTTTATTTTTAAACCAAAAAGTGCAATCTACAACAAATAAACATAAACAAACAAAAAACGAGGACGAAAAGGCGGGGAAAAGGAAACGAAGAGCTCGATATGAAGTGATAGGCTTAGGTGCAGCAACAAACAGGTGTACCAATCGAGGATTCATTGAAAACCTCGCTCGAACCTCCATCCAATACACCAAGAGTCAAACACTTGCAGACACACATACTGTCTTCTTCCTCACAACACCCTTCACCAAAAACACACATATTATTCCAACACCCTCACCCATCTTAACCACTCCCACCACCACATTGTTCTCCTCACACCAACAAACCAACATCTAATATTATTATTATTATTATTATTATTATCACAAACACATAACCATTTCCACCACCATAAGTCTAATTCTATGTTACTTTTTATTTGAAGACAAAAGACATAGGTGGGGTGGAGTGTGTGTGGTGTCAGATAAGGGAACAAACGCACGCAGATACAAGATATATCCTTATGTTGTTGTGCTCATGGCCGTTATCTCTTGGCCCATCTACTTGGATTTCAATCTATTTCAACTAATTCACATGGTGTTGTATTCACTTATTTTAATAAGTGTACACAAGCATACACACCTTATTGTTAAACTACATCACTGAAGAAGCAAGTTTACATTCTGCAGCGAGGCTAACGGTGTTCTATCTTGTTTATTTATCATATCCGAAACTTTTTAGAGATTTTTTCTTGAAAAGTTATCTACTAGGATAATGGTGAGAAAGAGAAACGCTTCGGATATGGAGCAACACCATACGGGTGGTACAGGAGAGTACCACCACAGATTGATACGTCGAGCACAACCGCTCGACGTTTCGGGTTGTTTTGGAGGATTAGCAACGTCTTCTAATGCTTCTCTGAACGATAACAATAACAGCAATGTGAACAATAATATTGCAGCTGGTAATATAAACACTATTGGTCATGTTGACAATGTTGCTAACCACTCCACTATGACGTTACCTTCTTCATCATCGTCAATAAACACACCTCATATTATGTCCTTATCCACCACTACCTGCTCAACTCACAATAATAATAATAATAGTAATAATAATACTAGTAATAATAATAATAATAATAATTCTCCTCCGTTATGTGTGTTTTCCGGCCTTCCGTTATTTCCACCTGACAAAACTTATTATCAAGGAATAAGTCAAACAACCAGCACCACTACAAACCCTAACGGCGGTATGAGCTTTGTAACCGGTAGTGGTAGTAACGTTAACGTTAATGTTAACGCTAACGTTATACCAGGTGATGATTCAACGGCAGCTGCGTGGATCGACAACATAATAAAAGACTTAATAAACAATTCGACGGATGTGTCTATACCACATCTTATTCACAACGTGAGAGAAATAATTCACCCATGTAACCCTAATTTAGCCACGTTGCTTGAATACAGGCTTCGGTCGTTAACCGATCCGCCTCCGGGTTTAGTCGATCAGCAGTCGGTTAACGACCCGTCTAAAAGTTACGGTTCTAGATTTTTGATGAGTGGGAAAGAAGTGCAACTGCAACAGCAACCGCGTAACAACCCTGGGATTGAGGGTATGTACGCGGTTCCTGCTGCGGATTTGCAACAGCAGATTAATAATCAAAGGCATTTAGAATGGACTAGTAATGATTACAACAACACCATTGGAAATCCTTCTGCGTTTAATTCTGCAACTAAGCATGCAGAAATACATAAACAAGTAGAACAACAAGAGCGGCCGCAGCAACAGCAGGAAGAGTCTCCTCCCTCGCAGCCACCGCCTGTGCAAGATCAAAATGCGGTAACCGCGTCTGCACAGGCGGCGGCTATAGAGTTAAGGGAGAAGAAGAGGGAGGAGATTCGACAGCAGAAAAGAGATGAGCAAGGGTTACACCTTCTCACTTTATTGTTACAATGTGCTGAGTTAGTTTCTGCTGATAATTTCGAAGAGGCGAATAAGATGCTGCTAGAAATATCCGAATTGTCCACGCCTTATGGGACCGCGGCTCAACGAGTCGCGACTTACTTCTCCGAAGCGATGTCCGCGAGATTGATGAACTCGTGTCTTGGTATATACAACACGCTTCCACCGAATGTAGCGTTTTCGCAAAGTTTGAAAAAAATGACATCCGCCTTCCAAATATTCAATGGCATTAGTCCGTTCGTGAAATTCTCACATTTCACGGCGAACCAAGCCATACAAGAAGCGTTCGAGAGGGAAGATAGAGTGCATATTATTGATCTAGACATCATGCAAGGTTTGCAGTGGCCTGGTCTTTTTCATATATTGGCGTCCAGACCAGGCGGCCCACCTTTTGTCAGATTGACTGGGTTGGGCAGCTCGCTGGACGCCCTTGAGGCCACTGGGAAACGCTTGTCGGATTTTGCAGAGAAACTTGGACTCCCATTCGAGTTCTCAGCGGTTACCGACAAAGTTGGGAATTTGAACCCCGAGAGGTTGAATGTTAGCAAGAGGGAAGCCGTTGCGGTTCACTGGTTGCAGCATTCGCTGTATGACGTTACAGGATCCGACACCAATACTTTGTGGTTCCTCCAGAGGTATACTATTCCCTACCATTGCAGATATCCTTTTATGCTTGTGTCAATTACTTGTTATAGACATGTTACATGACATTGTGATCACGTATAGGCATGAAAATGAATTTAACAAGCATGGTGTACTTAATTGTTTATATTTGTTCGTTTAACTTTAATCGAACAAAGATGAATACTACGGATGATGGATTTTTTAATTATGTTTGTTCGTTAACTAAATGAAGATGTTCGTGTTTGTCTGTTCATATTTAATATTTTAAACGGACGTAAATGATTGAACATTAATGAAGTTAAATGAACGTATGTGAACGAATAAAATGAACATAATCTTGTTTGTTTGTTCATTTGTCAGTCGATAACCAAGGTTTAGTTCCAATATTTGATTGGCTGATAAATTGATACATGACGGGCCAATTAGTACTTCTATAAGTTTAAATAAATATGTAAATGAACGAATTTGAATTTAAACGAACTAACATATGTGTTATGTTTGTTCATTTAATTAAATGCACAAATTTTTATGTTGATTTTCGTTCTCAAAACGTTGATTGAACGTTTGGTTCGTTAACATGCCGAGTTTTGTATCACTTTTGTATCAGGTTGGCCCCAAAAGTGGTGACAGTAGTAGAGCAAGACCTTAGCCATGCAGGATCATTTCTAGGAAGATTTGTGGAGGCAATTCACTACTACTCCGCATTGTTCGACTCTCTAGGATCAAGCTACGGAGAAGAGAGTGAAGAGAGGCATGTGGTGGAACAACAACTGCTATCAAAGGAAATACGCAACGTCTTGGCGGTAGGGGGGCCGTCAAGGACCGGGGAAGTGAAGTTTAGCAACTGGAGGGAGAAGCTCGAACAATGCGGGTTCAAGGGTATATCTTTGGCAGGAAATGCAGCAGCCCAAGCAACACTTCTGTTAGGGATGTTCCCTTCTAATGGGTACACTTTGGTTGAGGATAAGGGCACTCTTAAGCTTGGATGGAAAGATCTTTGTTTGCTTACTGCGTCCGCTTGGAGACCTTAACGAGCCGGATCATGGTCCAAGGTTCGCACCAAGGCGCTTACTTACATAGATGGAATATGCGAAAAAGCCCGTTAAGTGGTCGACTAGCGATTCGTTACTAAAGGTGGAAAAATCGAAAACAGACCGATAGTTGGTTTGGACAATAGAAAAAATGAAGTGGAACAAATTTTGAAGGATGGGTCTTTTAAGTGTTATGAACAATTTTCTTGATCGACTTTAGTTCATAATATGTTGTTATTTTATATTACTACAATAACATGTCATTTGATATATTGATTATCTTGTTGGTCTACAATTAGATCTTAAATCGAAGAAGCATAGGCTCTACTTTCATTAGAAAAATGTAAAGGAATGATTTATTCAATAAACACTAGAGGGGTGCCATGCGATGTTTCGATGACACAACACGACGGTGGTTTCACATAATGTGAAGGCGACAACAGTTTCCGACACAAACCTTAAAGGCTAAATCAGTCGTGCCCAACAATGTTTCGGTGACACATAACAACGAAGGTGGTTTCGCATAATGATGACGGCGACAACAGTTTCCGACCTAAATAGCAGCGACAGTTGATCAAAATAATGAATTTTAAATAAGGTACAAAAATGAAAAAAAATGGATAAACTAAAATAAATTAACTTATAATGTAATATGCCCATTCAATTAACTTCTAGTGTAATATGCCCATTCAATTAACTTCTAGTGTAATATGCCCATTGATACATGTATGATTCATTATAACTTATTATAACCTAGTATGACTTCTTATAACTTTTTAAAAAAATTAGAAAAAATCGTATGTGTCTTAACGGCTGCCATGATTGCTCTTTATAGAACGTATTTTATAGTAGGAGACATGAAAGTTAAATAAAATTTATGTGACAATGAGGGAGTAGCCCAAGTGTTAGAGGGTTATGCCTTTTAAAAGACGTTTTAGGTAAAATTTAGAAAATTATGTATTTTGTGTAAAATATAGTAGTGTAATATATTAGTCGTTAAAAAAAATAAATTTATGTTACTAAAAACAAATTAATAAATATAACAATATAAATAAACTTATATTATTAAATACGAATTGAATGTAGTGGCATGCCAAAGATGTATGGCACAAATGTAATTTACACTATGCACAACAAAAGCATAAAAACTTCTCTAAGACATCTTTTTTTTTTTTTTAAGGTGTGTCTCAGCGGTGGAACCAAACGATGACAAACCAAGCGACACGAGTTCGAGCCCCCGGATCCTCACAGCGTGTGGGTGTACCCATAGGATTTACCGTGATCAACGGCGACTCGAACCCAGTAACCCCGAGCGGGAACCCCACGGAATGTGGGTAAACCCTCCCCCCCCTCAGGATCGAACCCGCGACCTTAGGCCACGTTTCCGAACCCTCATTGAGGTGGCCAACTGAGCTAGCCCAGCTGGTTTCTCTAAGACATCTTAATAATTGAATGAAAATTATCATCTTTAATGATAATTTTCATTTAATTTTGGGCAAAAAAGTGACAATTCAAAATTAAAAATCACATTATTCATAGGTTTAATATAACTTTGGAGTTATGGTTAAAAAAAATTTAATGGCCGACGAATAAAAGCACGGCTAATCAGGGTAATCAAATGGTAAAAGACGAACACATACGAACGCAATCGTAGACAGCGCCAGGTAGACCAAGCCCACCATCTCCTGTTCTAGGGAAAACCCGTCGCCTAAAGGTTCACTGCAGTAAAACCCGGTTGAAATCACATTCTAACTTGAGACCTTTGACCTTAACACTGTGTTCCCGAGTTCATTTAAGAGGAGAAAGAAAAGGAAAGGGAGCCAAAATAAAGTGGGTGTTCCTGAGGCTTTTTTATGAAGGAAAGGAAATGAAAGGGGGGAAATGAGTGCTCTCAAGCTTTTTTTGGAAGGAAAAGAAAAGAAAATAATGCAAAATTATATCCTCTCAATTTGGAAGGAAATGAAGGAAAGAAAAGGAGGGAGATCTCATTCTTTTTTTTCTTTTCCCTTGTTAGAGCGTTCACATCCCGTTCACCAAATTATGTGAGGGGTTCCCTCAACTTATATAGGGTGGGTGTAAGTGGTTGTGAGTAAAGGAGAGAGAATATTTTGTGAAAACACTGTTCACCCCTATATTTGAAAAGCTATTGTTCACCCCTATATATATTTTCATATTTTTGTAAGTGGTTGTGAGTGAGGAGAGAGAAAATATAATGATAAAAGTATAAAAAAAAGCATTATTATTTTAATTAGGAGAGAAAAGATTTAAGGGTGAAGTACTGATTTTTAGTGTAATTTATGTGAACTCGGGAACATACCGTAAATCCGAATCCTCACTTCCATTTTAATATCACTTGAGCAGAACAACCATACACAGTAAAATCTCACAAATAGCAAAGCTATTAGCAAGGTCTGAGGATGGTGAGATGTAGACGAGCCTTATCCCTATCACTTGAGCGTAAGAAATTTAAAAAATAATCTGTTTTCCGTATTCTCGTCGTTCTAGATACAAGACAGTAGTTGCAGAAGATGATGACAATAATGATTTGTCTAGCTTCACAATCAACTCATAATAATGCATTATGCATCCATCATAATCGAATATTGCACCAAATTTTCCAAACATTACTTTTACCGACATAGTCTGGTTTGATTGGATAGAATTTGACAAGAGATTTGGAACATGTAACCGTGGATAAAATCATAAAACATGAAAGACTGGTGTGTTTCGACACCCTTTGTTTGTTTCCTCACCTCATCTGCGTGAAATTCCGCATTACGGACATAACGCGACGTTTAGGCTTTAGGTCAAACAACAAGGTCTTTGTCTAATTGCAGGGTCAAAACACCGCGTTTTGGTAATAACATGGCGTTTTGATCACGGAGTATTTTTTTCAATGTTTTAAAAACCGGTTTTTAGATCATACCGGATTCGACTTAAAAATGGTTTAACCGGTTGAACCGGGTTGTATCGGGTGGTTCAACCGGATTGACTTGTTAACTCTACGAATCCATAAATTACAACATGAACTCAAATTATAATCTAAAAGCGAATGATTACATATTAAAAAATAATCCAAAATTCATTCCATATAAAAAAATAATCCAAAAGTATTCAATTTTTTAACAAAGTTCTTTTAAATGAAAGTTTACGCTATGTCTAAGCCATTGGAGTATTGAATACATCAAGTTCACAATTGCTTAAAAGATGAAATTCACTACCATCTCTTCCTCGAAATCTAGAGTATAACTATTTTCATCTTCTACATTATTACATAAGAAGTTTTAGTAGTAGAAACAACAATCATAATATAATTTAATTACCAAAGATAAGTAACATATATAACAAGTAACAGTGTGTTTGAGGAACCGATTCGTGCTCTTCCTCACCAAACAAGTTATGTATGTCATTATTATGAAGTTCTCCTTCTTGCTTTTCTTGAACCACAAAAAAATCAATACTTCAAAACCCAAAAATTTACCTTGTGTTGGTACCGGTATAAAGGTTCAAACCGGTATACCGTATTTTACCGGCGGTACGAACTTGATACCGTTTCGCCTTTATACCGGGGTGTTTCGTACCGGGATCACCTTCGAAAAATGGTATTACTGGTATAACCGGCCGGTACGTACCGGTTTTTAAAACATTGATTTTTTTTATGAAAAGTTGGAGATTGGGTGTGTTTAGGGCATGGATGTTTTATTCTTTTCGTTTGAAAATATATGTTTTTACAAAGTATTTTTAAAAAGAATTATTTTATTGTTTGAACAGGTTACTTGTTATGCTATTTTGTTTATAAATTTTAACTTATTTTATTGATCATTTATCATTTATTAGTCCATTTATTATTTTAACATTTTATAAAACTTCAACTTTTATAAAATAACACAAAAATGTTTACTTAATGACTATATCATAGAGGAAACAAACATTCAAAAAGGTTATAAACATTCGAAATAAACATCGTATATAAACAAAGATCAACTGCATATTAATATAATCAGTTTGTACATACATAACAAAAGTACAACAAAATGTCTACTACAAACTAACATACGTTACTCCTCAGGCTCTAGCGGTGGTGACTCTTGTAGTGGTAACGGAGCCAATCCTACCCGTTGTCGTAACTCCTGCAGTGTCTGAATCACCCAGTACATACAACGCTCAGAACGCCGGAGGTGGCGATCAAAATACCGAGCAACCAATCATGCAGCAGGAGGCAGGTCCTCGTATACATGATGTAGTTATTGCTTCTGAGGCTACAGCAGAGGTGAAGATGAAGGTGGTAGGGAGCACCATCGGCTGGCTGCTGCTGCAACTGCTGATGAGCAGGCACTGGTACTCCTGGCTCCATGAAAACCGGGATAACATCCGGCAACGTCTCCGGGACAAATATCTGATGGTCAAGCATCCGAAACCGTAGACTAATGCCGGTGAACATGCATGTAGGCCGCATGCTCTGTACATTAGCAGGAGCCAATGTCGCCAATGTAGTCGATGCGATCGTCGGGGATAGCTGGGGATGCTCATCAAGAACAAGGCCTAGTGAGCGCGCTATCATGACGACGTACGACCCACCGTACAGCAACCCACGACTCTGCTATGATGTGTGGTGACAAATTACTCCTCCAAACACTCAGCTAACGCGCACGTCCTACCGAGAAGTAGATAATACAAAAGAAAATGGTTATTCATGTTGACCTTATTCCGAGTGATATGGCGTGGAATAATGGATGAGGATATAATATGATGAAGGTAGGTGTATAGAGGGTCAATGATGGCGCTAGCCTTCGCCCAAGATTTCCCAAAGGGCTACCTAGCGATAAACCAACTGACCAGGGTCAGCCGGTCAGCCTGTCCAACACTCTAATCCCCTCTGTATACATAACTATACCAATTTCAGGCTGAAGGTACAACCCGAATGTACCGCAAATGTCTCGAGAGTCATCTCAAACTGCTGGCCAGTCAATTGAAAAAAAATCTCGTGAAAGGGATGATTGGGTTCCTCCACAAAACCTTCCTACCAACGGATATACGTAAACGACAAGATGAATTCCACAACAAGCTCTCTATACGAGTCCTTCGCCACAATCTGGAACAATCGGGCTCAGGAGTGTCGATCCCAATAATATCTCTCGCTCGAGCTCCCTCGGCGACCTCCTCCAAAAACGACCACTCGATCGCCACATGGCCGCCGATCCTCACCATGCGCAACTTGGCACACCTCTGAAAACCATTCAAACTGGCCAGAAAAGTCAAAGGGTGACCAACCAATATATCAACCGCAGGCCCCACATCAAAATCCAGACCCTCAAACATCTCGTCATCCAAATCCATATCAATCGACAATTTTTTTTAATTTTATATAAAAAAAAGTTTTAAAAATAAGTTTATAATTTAAGTTTTTAAATTTTTAAATATTATTTAAATATAAGTTTTTAAAGTATCATACGCTTTAAGTTATCAAAATAAGTTATTAATTTAATTTAATTTACTAAAATAAGTTTACAAAAAAAATGATTATGGGTGAAGCGTTGCGCTATGCCCTATCCGCAACGCTTCACCCCCTAGTTGAGGAAAACAGGGGTCGTTTGACCCGAAATCCATCCAATCAATCAACGGTGTATCAATAATCGAAATGTAACTTATAACTAAATGCGTAAATGGAAGATACTAACCTTATTTGCTTTGATTCGAAGAAATGAAGATGATATGTTGGTTTGTGTGGGTTTTTTGTGTTTTTAATATTTTGAAGTGTACTGCGTTATGGGGACGTTTCATCGTTGTTCCTAAACGCTACGTTATGACCATAACGCAACACTTAGGGCTCTATATTAAAAAAAACTTTATAAAATTCAAAGGTTTAATTGTTTTAATTTAAAAAATGTTAGTGTCACTTAAAGAAATATTGTTTTAATTATTTTTATTGTTCAGTTATAGATTTTAAGACAAAGGTTTGAATACACATGAAATATCTGAATACTAAATGTAATACACGAAACATATGAATAACATGTTTTATTAAATTACAAATTTTATAATTTTAACCAATAAAATGGACGTCCGGAATTACATTGAGGTCGGGATCGGGTAAACTATGTCTTGATATGCTTTCTCTGTTATTTTCAAATTCCGATGATAGTTTGAGGGAGGCATTGAATACGATCCTTTAAGCGTATATGGATGAAATGTCCCTTATTGAAGAACACAACCGCAACCAGTTGATGAGGTTCCTCAGCTTCATTCGGACTGCCAAACAGAGGGAAAATTGTATCATCACCATGAATGTCGAAGGTATGACCAATCACACCAAACCTTTGAGCAATAAGAAATCCCATCTCAGGCATCTACATCCAATTTTGTTCCTCTGTTTAGCCCACTCCATGGAATTCTATCCTATTAATCAACGCAACATAATGTCCTAATTCTTCTGGATAAAAGACATCCCTAACAATACCCTCGTTCATAAGCAACTCTAGTAACAGTTGTCGCCAGATAGACAAATACTTTATTTGTTTGTACCCTGACCCCACAGCTACCGATCGAAACCCAAAATGACCATCTGGTTTCACATCTTTTATTTGGATATATATATATATATAGGGGTGAAACACTAATGGAATTTGATACGCATATTTCCTGATTAATACTTCGGACTTAGGGCCCAACTCGATCATAGGGGAATAAGGGTCATGCAGTGGCTCTCCTTTTGTAGTAGACGTTGTGCGGCGCGCTGTGACAGGGAAGGTCGTGCGAGCTATGACCTTGATGGTATGTACGAGTTATGACATGGAAGGTCGTATGAACTATGACGAGGAAAGTCGTACGAGGTGCCTCATAGCTTCTTCTCTCCTTTGTTCTTGTTGCTTCAATGTTGGACGACTGCGAGTATTATTTTGGACAACAAGATATTTTTTGGTATTGTTGCTTGTGATGATTTGAGCGAATATTTCAAGGTAGCTCTTTTTCAATTGGGGGTGTATGATGGATTTTTGTGTGACGCCCCAAAATCACCCGTTCGTCTAATTACGCCACTAGGCGTGATTAGCAAAATTTATAAAAGACTCGAACAAAGAAAGAACACGGATTATGTTCTAATATGAAAATAATCTAGTTAACGTTATTTTTCTTATAAACCAGCTAATAATATAAGAAAACTAGCTGGAATAGCTAGTTTCATAAGAAATGACATTTGGGGATTTTTGGAGGGACCATAGCTGCCAAAATGGCAAACTTGTGTGTTTAAATATTAAAAAGGGAAGAACACACACTTGTGTGTGTGTGTTGATATTATCAAGAGAAAACATTCTCCTTTCCCTCCAAACCCTAAACATTCAAATCAAGCTTGAATCCAAGCCAAATCAAAGGGTTTTTCGATGCTTTAGCAAGAAACGGATCATCTAAGGCATAATAAACATCAATGTACCTTTTTTTGGTAGAAATTGATGTTATACTCGTTTTTTATCATGATGAAAATCTATGGTTTTGTCAAAAACGTGAGATTCTAAGTTGTTGGAGGTTTCTCTAGCTTTAGGAAGCCTCAATCATACCTAATTTGGTTACAAATCACACTTAGCATGTGTGTTTGATTATGTTAATATGATTATGTTAATGAGTAAAAAATTTGGGGTTTTACCTCTAGGTTAAAACCCTCTATGTTTAGTGATCTAGTTGATTCTTAGGAGTTGTTATTATGAGAACTTTAGACAAAATGGTCTAAATAATGTATTATGATGATAATTAGACAAATGGGTATGCTTTGGCTAAATCTTGAGCTTTTGAAACTAAACAAATTGGTGGGTGCACACCAAGTGTTTGATTAAATGCCAAATTGGTGAACACTAGTGAAACTATGAAGTTAGAATCATGTAAGAGCTGTCAATTGTATGTAATTTTGGTTTGTAATAAGCCAAGTTAATTACACATTCTATGTAAGAAAATAGCTATGGATTTAGCTATAATTGGTAATGAATACATGGTGTATGGATAGTGAAGCAATTCCATGTTATGTATTCTAGTAAACAAGTTTGACATGTCCTTAAGTTAGGTACAAGAACTAGGGATGCAAATGGGTCAAACGGATGCAGGCTATATGGGTCTGAAAGCAAGAACGGGTATGAGGTAAGTTTTACTTACCCCATTAGACTATAACATAGCTCAGTTGTTGTATACATTCGACTTAAATCTTGAGTGTATGATAAAGGTAAACCCCAAAGGGTGGAATCTATTAAGTGGGTCGCTTAATGCGCACTCATAACAAAGCGTTTTTTATGACATTAATCGAGACAATAGGATATGAACGAATGGTGAGATTCATCAAACGGGTCAATTAATAATGCTATGTGGGAAATGATGTTTTAATCTAAATGAAATCATTTGAATGAAGTCGTTAAGTAGGTTGTTAATGGATCAAGTTTGTGTCACTTGAACCATAGATAAAAGCATGAATAATATAGTATAATGAACCATGGGTCAAAACGGGTCAAATGGTGAAGTCCTCACCATTTGAGTCCAACACTTGATTCTTGTATTCCAAGCATTAAGATTTACGAGGTTAAACGGATCAAATGGCGAAGTATTGCCATTTGAGTTCTGAGAAATTAATGTTGTCCATCTTGAAAGCATATAGGTAAATGCATTTGCGTATGCACTCTTGATGCCAATAATCATGGAGGATAAGCACAAGGTATGGATTTGGGTCAAAGCCACCTGGTAAGTCCGTATTTAAATAAACGCCTTCGGGCGAAGCAACATGGGTGTTAAAACTATTCACATGAAGTGTGGGTGCCAATCAAGTAAGTTATTTTAATAACTATGTCTAATGCACGCTAATGCGCTTAGAATTGACTAAATAAGAGAACTCTTGAAAAATGGTGGAAATCTAAGTCCGGAAGGACTTAGAGGTTGTTAAACAAGTCTTTGAGTAAAAAACATTGGATTTGAAACAAGTCTAATGGCTAAATTGAAATATTTAGCTATAAAGGGCATTTTGGGGAATTAAAAGATTACTAAAGGTTGAATCTAAGAAACTAAGTCATAATGAAACAAATCGGAAAAACGCTTTAGTCGATCAAATGTCTAATGATTTGGCAACTTAAACGGTATGCATTTTGTGTGGTCAAGTGCTGTATTGTTTAATACAAGACCTTAATGGGTCGATTTAGGTAAAAATGGACATAAGCATTCAAAGACTAAGAACCGGATTATAGTGACATTGACCGGGCGATGTTCCCAGTCAATCAAGTGTCAATTTAGTTGAAAATGTGATTTTTATGTTTTGAGAGTCGTCAAATGCGTTTGTGACATGATTCCTAGGCTTTAAAATTAGCAAACAAGGTCCAGTAGCAGTGAACAACCGTTCACTTAGAGCGAACGACCGTTCGGCCTTTACAGAAGACTAAGATGTGTTCGTGGTCCAGTGAACGGCCGTTCACTGGGAGCGAACGGCCGTTTAGGCCGCCTGAGGTCATTTTGGGCAAAATTGTATTTTTGACCGTTTGGCCTGGTTCGTTTCGTTTCAACGTGTAACGGCACTCATACTATTTTAAATGTATTATTGACAACTCACTAACCATTCTTTGTGTAATGGTGCTAGGTAAACATGTGATGGAAGTCCCAGAGCAAGGATCAAATTGCGAGAAGTACCGAACACTCATCAAGCTTCCCCAATAGAATTCAAGAGACTCCCGTAAAATCGTGAAATCTTATTTTATGTTTTAATAGCTAAAAATGTAAAATATGTGGAAATAAAAAATGTATTGATTACAACGGTTTGAGTTTTTCATAATCTTAAAAGTTTTAATCGGGAGTGGTTTTAAGTAAGCTCGAAACTCGTAAGATTAGGCGATAATCGCGTGATTTCGGGTTAGGGTCTTACATTTTGTTTTCCGTTTTTCAAACTCTGCATCCACATCGATATCTCTAATCTTAATCTTTGCAGGCTTGAAGTCAAGCTTCTTACAGAACACGTCTATCGAATTGATCCGGACTTGTTAACCTGAAAACGATAACATATGGTAAAAAATTTGGTAGTAAAATCATAAAAGCTAACGGTCACTAGTATTAATTACCTTTAGTTTGTAACTGTTCCAAGCATTGGCTATTCCTTTTGGTGGTTCATTACTATACTAAGGCTTGTTTCAAAACCTCATTTCATCTCCGTATATTGTTTCTCAACAATATGATCGACAAACCCCAAAAGTCTAGCCAGTGTGTTGCGATGACTTGGAAGGTGACATTTTAATAAAGCATATGCCCTCAACTCTGTTGGTTGTAGGTTGGTGAAAGTTAACTGTTTTGTTAGTCCACACAACCACAAACTTTTCACGATACGGATCCAACCAGTTATTCTTCATATGCTTAAAAAACCTCTGAAAATATAACCATAAATTGTCAAGTGTGTATGTAAAAAGTATATATGTAATAATGTAAAAACTACTCATGTTGGCAACCAATTTCTTTCAGATGTGCTTCAAAGTTTCTCAAATTATACTCCTACATGTCTTCTATCGAAGACTCACATAATGTCGAAACTGAACGAATAAATTATTTCCACTCCTTATCAGTAAATTTCTTCTTGTAGAAAATGAACGAATAAATTATTTCCACTACTTGTACGCCTTCGGAAAATTTGATCACACGCGTTCATTAGCGCTAAGTCCATTTCTGTTATAATGACACACGACTCCATATAGTCTACGAACAAATACTTGATCCTCACCAACATCCATACGTAGTGTTCTACCTTTTCAGTAGAATTAAACGCATGGCAATCGAAAATGACTGGTTTGTCGACATCACACCTACAACATGAACAAACGGAAGCTTATACAAGTTTGTTTGGTAGGTGGCGTTAATCAATAGCACATGTGGGAATGCACTGTGGACAGAAAATATCTTTAAAAGCGTTCGTGGTCTGATTCTCGCGTGTGTAATAAGTGAAATGTTTTTTCACAAGGAAATTTTCGAGTTGCTGCATTGGAAATTCACCGACTCCCTTTTCGGCATTGATCTTCTTAACATGATTGTGTATATCTTCCGGAATAATATTTTTATCTGGGTTCTTTTTCGCCAGTGTTATCTAGATGCTACGCTTTGGAATATCTTGCTCTGCCAACTACTCAACTAGTTTGTTTATCATCTGAAGAAAGCCTTTTCGCATACGCATGACCCTTTAAGTTTTCAAAAGGAATGTGGATGTGCGTAACGTTCTTCACGCTTAACTTCCAAACCTTTCCCATAGCATCAAACGAACCTATCAACTCAAACGAACAACTTATTTTCTTGCTACCTGTTTCTCTCACCATAGCTACACTCTTGCTACCCATTTTTCTCACCTTACCCGTTTTTCTCACCTTACCCGTTTTTCTTGCTACTCGTTTTTCTCACCTTAGCTACACTCATCACCACCATTACCTGGTTCGGATAGTAATGTTGCACAAAGTAATCCTCACCATCGTAAGCGTGGTCAGGATAGTTTTGTTGAACAAAGGGTGGCTCACAACCGTAACCGTAGCCGGGTAAGCTTTGAAGAACGTGCATATTCATATCCATAAATCGAATAGCCATGTTGTACGTATGAGTCCTCCACATGGGTATTCAAGTCCAGCGGCACCAAATTGTCGCGATAATGAATGCCAGAAACAACCTCCTCGACATCCTCCTTCATTCTGGACACGACCAGTTTCTCGTACGAGTCACCAATAACGCTCCCATCGTAAGAATCTGGAATAACGAGCTCGTCAAAATATTCACCAAAAGGTAGTTGCTAATCCACAACATCGTAATGTAATCTAATAAAATAGTTAAAAATTGTATATGGGTAAAAATTGTATGTGATTAAGCGTTTGTATATGGATTGAATGCATGCACTGTTGGTTTAAGTGTAGAATCTGTGTGGACCTAAACGTTGCGCTATGGGTATAGCCCTGCATTTAGGGTTGCCCCGTGACACTGGCTGACAAGTCATTCAGTTAACCTATCACCTAGTACTTGACCTCGTACATGAAGTGCCGCGTTATGGACATAACGTGGCGCTTAGTGGGGTGTTGAAATAATTCAGGGGTGTTGAAATATAATTTGATGGGAAATAGCACAAAACCACATGTAAGACTATCAAGCATCGTATGGACGGAGTAAAACGTGTTATAACCAATGCAACAGGGTAAAAAAAGATCATCTAAAAAAATTAATTTGGCTTGGGTCAAAAGTGATTTTGAACAAAATTAGTTTTCTTTGAAATAGGTCGGTGCTAGACAAAAAAGTATCAAAAATGTTTTACCCGATATATTTACTTTTATGCCGGCTAGGTTGTGCAGTGGCAACGACACTGGTGGAGGTGATGATGACCGTTGTGTAGGTCACGATAGTGGATGTGGATGATGTGTGCGTGGGGTGATGTTGGAGGCAATTTAGGCGATGGAAGGGTGGGCACCAATGTTTGTGTCGATGACTGGTAGCTGCACAATGGTGGCGAATAATACTCGCTTATTTGAACGTACGTCACATAAGCAAGTTTTTTGGCAGTAGTTAAATTAATTTGTTATATAATTCGGCTATACTCAAATTGAATCGTTTGATTATAGTAAAAAAAATAACCCAACAAGTTTTTTCTACCTAATCAAACGATTTGTTAATGAATTAATCTAACTAGTGGGCGAAGCAACGCACTAAGGAGGGATGTGTTAAAATTTGCGAGGCTAGATTTTGACGATTTTTATAGTAATATCCACCCCACGGAAAAAATGAAATCTTTATAGTAATATCCACCCCACGGAAAAATGAAATCTTATTGAAAGATAAAGAACAAAGAAATCAATTTTGGCACATTTGGTTTTAAATAAAACTTTTACAGAAACATAGATATAGATAAAAATAAGCACGATGCTACGGTATATGCGAAAATTTATATAACATTATACTATATTACTAACATAACGAAAAAAGGAAAACAACGTAAAATCCAAACTGCGAGGTAGCTTGATATCGTACGTTTGTGCTTCGATTACTTGTACATTACTAATCACAACTCAGGTTTGAATAAAAATAATATTGAAACGTAGTGGCATATATGTTGATGAGCGGTAGTGGCATTTATGTAAATTTTGCTTCTTTCCAGGGCATTTCCTATACCCCAGCTTCTTGGCAATATTATAAATCTGAAGGTTTTGTTAGGACAGTATCATAATTAGTTATAATAATAAAAGCTTATAGCTTGTCCTTTATTTCTTTGGTGTGTTTAAAATGTAATTCACTATTAAGGTTGGACTTTTACTATATATATATATATATATATATATATATATATATATTTGATACTCACAATGGTTCTTGAGAGATTCCATCAAAATGATATAGCCAAGTACTAGTGGGTGTAAATGAGCTGAGACGTTTGTGAGTTACTCGAAATCAATAAAAGCTCGAATTAAGCAAAGTTTGAACTTAAAAATAAGCTTGTTTTAAACGAGTCTAGACTTCACTTGTCAACCAAACATGCTTTTCTAAACTTATATTTTATACGTTAATAATCATTTATTTATTTGAACCAATAATATTCTTCAATGGCAACGTACCATCATTTTAAATCTTGATGTACATTTTACCAAATAACATTTTTGATGACTATTTGCATAGTCAAAAAAATCTTGAAAAATACTTCTACTTATAAATCCATGGTTTGAATAAACTCTACAGGCACATGAACATTTTCTGGCATATCACATTGTGCTTTCTTATGCTTCAGGTTCCACAACTGGTGGTATACAGTCCACCTTGTAGCGGAGGGCCTGTTACAGATGTTACATTCGGTTAGTGTTGAATAAAGGACCGTCGAGCCTCATGTTTACTACACTCGAAGCATATACCAATGATATATTTTTCTCTGTTAAAACCCGTCACTAGAAAACTCACACGCCGAACCAGTAAATGTTGGATTTGAATGGTATCAAGAAAACTTTTGAGCAGTTACTATTTACTTGTCGGGTTGTGTTTAATATTTAATAACGATTACATCATTAGCTATTTGAGCAATGTAACCATTAAAATATTTAAATATGTATGCTAACCTTTTTGAAGAATGTCGAAAATGAATTATCCCAAATGAGTTTGTAGTTGCCAGCCGAGATTGTGCAGAAGTTACCCTGCAAATTAACTCAAAATGTGAGTCTTTGAAATACTTTTCTGTGTAAAAATATAAACTGAAACCTGCAACAAAGAAATTACTTACTTGGTCTGAATCATATCTTCGGTAAGGCAAGATCAGCTATGTAAACATGTAATACATCAAAAAAAACATAAACAAAAAAGTGTTTTTTCCGTCAACAGAAAAAGAAATGAAAAAGAAAAAAAAAACTTTTAAAGTTTTGAAACTTTCATAACTGAACTTACTGTTTTTCGCCCTGAAGTATTTGTATACTCTATGCTGAATCCAATGTCCTGGGAAAACAAGAAAAGATATTTGAAATGATATATATGAAGAGTTGAAATATGTTCTTATGTTAAATCTATAGAATATTATGCGATATTCGATTCCCTTTTCAGTCTGACCGAATGGTAACTTTTTACGTAAGTAGTATATAACAAGATCTGAATAGTATCTTGGCTCTTATGAAAACTGACAGGATTGGTGTGTAACGGGTCAAAACAGGTAACTTTAGAGGGGGTTCACCCGCTATATTTGTTTTTATGATGCCTGGTGGTGGCATTGGAGGAAGTGGTAACGATGTTGGTGGTCACAGTGGTGGCACCGATGATAAACAACGGGTAGTGCCATGGTGGCAGTGCCGCTGGATGTGATAGAAGATAGGACTGGTAGGCAGTGCTGAAGCAAGCGTGTGTACGCTTCAGCTCATTCTAACCAACTCTTCAATTATACTTTGTTTTTCTTCAACCCAGGATGACCGGTAAGAAAAACACATACGACCCGTTTTGACCCAAAATATTATATTATTACTGGCCAAACCAACCCGGATTTATCAGTTTGGACAAAGTAAATCACTTTCAACTAAACGTCTGAAAACATGGTTGATGTATACCATGCTAATTTTCCCTTGTGCTATGGAGAAATCCCAAGCAATGTATGAGTTTACTGAGTCGACCTCCAGCGAGACCTAGACGAAACCACAGAACGGCAAGAATTAGATTTTAGAATTAAACATAGAAAATTTTACAAAGTTAGACATGGTGCATATAGATAGGGGTGCTAAACGGGTCAGGTTGATTCGTACGACGTACCCAACAAGAACCCGAAAATTTCACACGAATCGAAACACGTCATGGGTATTTGTAATTGACACTTAAAAAGTAATAATTTATTTTTTTACATATGAATACTCTATAGTTATAAATATAAAAGCAAAGATATAAATGTGTATGAAACAATTACATTTACACTCTATTGACCCGTTTAGCTAAGTGCTCGTGTGGTTGACCCAAAATTGACCTGAACTTGTTTAGAAACAAACCAAACCTAGGAATTTCATGTTAGGTTCATGTTAGTTCTTTTCATTTACCGAAATACTCAAATACCTCATAAGTTGTCCCAGCTCGGACACTTGCTTCTTTATAGTCATCAATTTTACTGCAAAAATTATAATATTAGATAATGAATACAAAACCGAGCATCATGCTAACAATCATGGTAAAACTTTTGTACTTACGTTGCTTCTATTGCGCCGACTTCCTCTGCTGTCACAAAGAAAGGAGAATTTGCAAACACTTCCCTGCCAAGCATATATAAAATAGTTTCATCATCATCTACCAATATGCTAAATGTCATTCACTTAACACAAATGTCATATAATATGAATAACATATAACTATAATAAAAATTATATTGCCAAAAATTGAATCAGTACCCAGTGAATTTGAGGAATCTTTCTAATTCAGATATATAAACATTAACTGCTTCTTCTAAGATAGATAACTGATGCTTCTGTCTGCTTAAATCACAAAATATAAATTTACATTACATATATGACTTATAAAAGGGGATCATTTCATACATCCTCTCAAAACTTGCTATAATATCATATTATCATATTCCCTGTACAAAAAAATCAAAATAATACCAATTTTAAAATTTATGACATTTATACCCTTCCCTAAAAAATGCATGAAGATATGAGAGTTTGATGAGCAACAAGTAAGAGAAGGGTATAATAGTCATGCTCACAATTTAACATCTTCAAAGCGCCACCATGACAAAGAGAGAAAAAGGCGAATATTAAGCACCACTTTGTAAGAGCATACATAGGCGGTCCATAGCGATGCCTTTGTTCCTCCATCGGCCTAAGTTATATATAGTAATTCAGCTTTGAAATGGGAAAACAAATGTGGCCAAATTGGATTTTTATAGTCATATTTTGGAGAAGAGAAAATACCCTTGATCATCGTTGATTTGGCGAACAAAATCCAGTAGAACTTGTGGGACACCTACCAAGTATTTAACGAGTGTCTTATAGACACCTGCAGCCGAACCAAGCTGCGCCAACTGTTGTCTCCTGCGCACATATGTTATATATGTTATACACTTAATTATCAATAAAAGAACTTTTATATAGTTAGTTAATAGGGTCGGAATCAAAGCCAGTTGGTAATTAACTGATACTGAGATAAACGCAAGTGGGTTAGAAGTGGTCCAACTTCTGCAGTTATAGGGCCCATCAAATATGGACAAAAATGCAAAATGGGCCGAGTGTCGTGACAAACTACTTCAGGTGGCTCTACCTGACTCTTGGACCAATTACCTCATCTAGATCCAGAGCCGGTACTGAGGATTTAAGTGCCTCGACCAAGCCCAAAAAGTCCCTTAGGCCCTAACGAAATATATAAAGTAATTTTTTAAGTGCTAGATTACATTAGCGGAACCAGAACTTTTAAATCGGAGGGTCACTCTAAAATTTTGATTTCAAGTCTATGCTGTCAATTCTAAAATTTTCATAATTTACAATGTCTGCCAAATCTATAGTTTCGCTTTAGAAGGGGCTCGACGTAATGATTTTATTCATCCAGAAATTTGTTTTAATCTCCCTTTAGAGTTATGTTTTATATCTCGTGCTACTGCTCTGCGTCATTAGCCATAAGTAGTGAGTCATAAACGCAGTATTACCATACTCACTTACATATCAATACACAAACACAAGAAATAGTCAAGACCATGCTAATTTATCGGTGTCTTACCGTTCCATTTGTTGTTTCCATAGCAGAGCATAACGCTCGCGTATGCTTCCACCAGAGCTTACTAAAGCATCCACTTGAGCTTTTTTATTCTTCTCTGACCGCTCTCTTTGCTTTCTAATCAATGAAACCTCTAAAGTCTTGAGGCATATAAGTCATAACTGCATATACAAACAGAAACCATAAAAAAAACAACAATAATAAATGTTTCCACTTATTAAATAATGATCATACAATACCTGTGTTGAACACATTTTCTGCATTCTTGGACTGGAAGGACTCCACAACCTTCAATATGTGTCCACATTTCTCTCTTAGCTGTTTAAAAAGGCGAGCAAGCTCGATATCTTCAGGTGTAGACTGTTGTTGAAGCTGATCACAGTACATGACACAAACTGGATGAATACTAACATATATACCATCTTTAAAGTTTAAAGACTAATGTAACATGACACAAACTAGATTAATGGTATTATTTTGGTACAACTTTAATCCTTGCACTATAATTCAAATGACTTTGCTTCTCACCAGTTTTGGCCAATGAGAGATTTCTAGCAAGAAAATAATTTCTTCAATTTGTTCGCGGTTTTTTCCACATATTCTCATCGATTTTATGCGGTGCCTGCGAATCTACCTCTTGTAGCAAATATCTTTCTCCTGAAACATAAATGTCAATTTGATCATAACACATTAGTAGGCACTTTTAGCATTGTTTTTAGAACCGGATCGAACAATGAACTGATCGCCTCAGTGGTCCACTGGTCGAACCGGATTTAAAAAAGGGACGGTCTCATAACTAATAAAAAAAATTAAATTAAATATATAATTTAAGACTAAGTATGAAAATACCGTTTTGAAGGAAAAATGACACATCAAAATTTGCAAGGAAAAATCTAAATTTTGGGGTCATGCTAAAATTTGAAAAAAGGACAGTAAAAAATAAAATAAAATAACTAAATAAACAAGCACATAATGAAACCCACAATTCATATGTATTTACAAAACATAATCAAATCAAATCACAAAAATTTAAAGAAAAATCTTTAAATTCAAATTCAGAGAATGACATGACCCAAGACTCTACACCCCAGGCACACCGTCTATGGGCCCTGTAACTCCAAAAAAGAGGAAATTATTCCCATTCTTTAAGTTGCGCCATTTTCTACCTCCCTGTCTTTTGGTTGGTCCAAATACGAGTCTGCTAATTCTTATATCAATTTAACTAACTCCATTTGTGATCCCTATCCCGTATATCTAGGGGTGTAAACGAGCCGAGCCTGGCCGAGCCTGACTGGGCTCGAGCTCGGCTCGTCATGGTTTTATGAAGCTTGAGCTCGAGCTCGGCTCGGTTCGAGCCTAATACTTTGAGCTCGAACTCGGCTCGAAAGTAAAACCCAAGGGCTCGAGCTCGGCTCGAAATAATTATAGAACAAATAACAATTT